>SKCR01046349.1:0-41764 GCA_019454045.1 Zanthoxylum bungeanum
AAAAAAAACATAAAGTAAAGATAGAAAAATCAGACCTTGGAACCCTAAGCTCTGATACCAAATGACGCGGAACTCACTTGGAGGATTAGGCCAAGCAAACCCCTCGCAGTGGACAGAACCCCAAGAACCTCGAATTTGATTTTGTAGGAACAAAACCCTTCCAAGGCCACAAAGAAGACCCACAAAGAACTTGTCTTTGAGAACCCTTAAGATGATTCCTTGAATTGTTCTGCTAGCACAGAGACGCCACTAAGGTTGCCACGCCTTAGATAAGTCGATTGCATGAAATAAGGGGAATCCCTCCCTTAAGCAATTTTTGGACAAAGCCAAGCTCTCAATGGAGATGAATTTCGAAATTTGGTGATTAGCTTCTCATTAAGATGAAATGAGTTTAAATAGTACAATGAAATAAACCCTAATGGGTGCAAAATGACCAAAACACCCTAAGTTGCTAACTAATGGCTATTAAATGGCCATGCCCTTAATAGACATTTAATAACAAACACAAAGTCAAAAGAAACAAAGACTTAATCAATAACAAACAAAGACTTAATAAATAACTTTGCCAAAAAAGTCTAAAGCAAAAACACAAAATCATAAAAGTCAACAAATGTGGAAAACTTTTCCAAATTTGTCTAAAGTTGTTTCCTTGCACCAAAAGTCCTCCAAATTCGTGGATTCCATGTATAAAGGCATAATGATGTGTCATAAAGTCCAATAAGTCTTGTCTTGGCCGAATATTTAGTGTCGGGCTTGAATCGGCTTGATCCGTTAAAAATATACTCGGCTTCAAGATTGCTGGTGCGTTACTCTGGTATGACTTGGGTCAAGTGAGATAGCTTTGGACCCACTCCATTGAAGCCCTCATGTGACGCCAATATGTCCCGGAGTTGTCTGTCACACTCGACCATGGCATTCTGCGCTAGCCCAGCCATTGCGTCTCTGATCTTCTTAGCTCTTTGGCGTGTGATTGGGCCTGTTGGCAATTGCAAAGGATCTAATGTTCCTTGAGTTGTTGGATTCATGTCATGATCTGCCACTTGGTTCTCTGTCCCTTTCCTGTCTCGGATCTCCACGTCAAATTCTTATAGCATAAGCACCCAACGGATCAATCTGGGTTTGGCATCTTTCTTTGCGATCAGATATTTGATTGCTGAATGATCTGTGTAGACCACCACTTTGGGACCCAGCAGGTAAGTGCGGAATTTATCAAAAGCAAACACAACTGCGGGCAACTCCTTTTCAATGGTTATGTAGTTGAGTTGAGCTTCATTCAGAGTTCTACTGGAGTAGTAAATGGTATGAAAAAAGTTTGCTTTGTGTTGTCTCAAAACTGCACCTACAACAAAATCACTAGCATTACACATCACCTCAAATGGAAGGGTCCAGTCTGGTGCTACTATGATTGGGGCAGAGACCAACTTTTATTTCAAGATCTCAAAAGCTTCGTGGCATTCTTTGGTGAAGTTGAAAGGCACATCTTTCTCCAGCAGATTGCATTGTGGTTTAACAATCTTGGAGAAGTCTTTGATAAATCTCTTGTAAAAGCTGCATGTCCGAGAAAACTCCGAATTCCTTTGGCAGATGATGGTGGAGGTAGTTTTTCTATTGTCTCGATCTTTGCTTTGTCTACCTCGATTCCCTTTTGTGAGATATGATGTCCCAGGACAATCCCTTCTTCCACCATGAAGTGGCATTTCTCCCAGTTGAGTACCAGGTTGGTATCTTCGCATCTTTGTAACACTTTTTCCAAATTTTACAAGCAGTGGTCGAACGAGTCTCCAAACACAGAAAAATCATCCATGAAAACCTCCATACTTTGTTCCAGCATGTCTGAAAAGATGGCCATCATGCAACGTTGAAATATGGCAGGAGGATTACATAGTCCAAATAGCATCCTATGGAAAGCAAAAGTACCATACGGACATGTAAAAGTGGTTTTCCCATGATCTTCTGGGGCGATGGCAATCTAATTGTACCCCAAGTATCCGTCCAGAAAACAAGAGAACTCATGTCCCGCTAGTCTATCTAACATCTGGTTAATGAATGGTAGCGAAAAATGATCATTCCTTGTTGCTTTGTTCAGCTTCCTGTAGTCCATGCATACTCTCCATCCAGTCACCGTTCTTGTTGGAATTAGCTCGTTCTTTTCATTTGTGACTATAATAATTCCTCCTTTATGTGGCACACATTACATAGGACTCACCCACGTGCTATCAGAGATGGGTAGATGATGCCGGCATCCAACCATTTGATAATTTCTTTCTTCACGACTTCCTTCATGATTGGATTTAGTCTTATTTGATGCTCCACTGTGGCTTTGTACTCGTCGTTCATCAGGATTTTTTGCATGCAAAATGATGGACTAATGCCTCGAATGTCTGCTATAGTCCAGCCAATGGCTTTCTTGTGTTCTCGTAACACTCTCAGCAACTTATCTCCATGCTCCAATGTTAGTGACGAAGAACTAATCACAGGTAAATCAGAAGAGTTTCCTAAGAATGCATACCTGAGATGGCTCGGAAGAAGCTTTAGTTCCAACTGTGGTGGTTCTTCAATCGTGGGCTTGATTCCTTTTTTGGTAGTTTCAAACTTTCCACTTGTGGTGTCGATTTGAAGGGAAATGGTCTGTTAAGATAGTTGATACATTCCAGAATTTTATCATCTAGCTCGCTGTTAGTCATGTTGGTGATGCAAGCTTCAAGTTTATCCGTGAAAAGTTGCATTGCATCAGTATCCTGGATGATACTATCTAAAATATCAATTCTGAAACATTCCTCCTCCTTTTCATCATTCGGGAATTTCATGGCTTTGAAAACATTGAATGTAACTTCTTGGTCATGCACTTTCATGGTTAGTTATCTTTTTTATACATCAATAAAAGTTCGACATGTAGCTAAGAATGGTCTCCCGAGGAATATAAGTACATCTTTATCTTCTTCCATGTCAAGAATAATGAAATCTGTAGGGAAAATGAATTTGTTGACTTTAACCAATACATCTTCCACTACACCTCTCGGAAATATGAGCGATCTGTCAGCAAGCTGTAGAGTAACTGAGGTGGGCATTGCTTCTCCAAACTGTAGTTTCCTGTAAATAGACAAAGGCAACAAGTTAATGATGTCACCTAAATCACATAAAGCCTTACCGAAGTAATGTTCTCCTATGGTGTAAGTGATGGTGAAACGGCCAGGATCTTTCAACTTTTAGGGAAGCTTCCTCTGAATGATGGCGCTGCATTCTTCTGTCAATGCTACTGTTTCGTAATCTCCCAATCTCCGCTTTCGTGAAAGAATGTCTTTCATGAATTTGACGTAGCTGGGCATTTGTTCCAACGCTTCTGCAAATGGAATGTTGATATGTAGCTTTTTGAAGATCTCCAGGAATCGAGCAAACTGCTTGTCTAGTTTGTTTTTTTTTGGAGATGTTGTGGAAAAGGTGGAGGTGGAGTGAATCTTTCTCGATCATTTGCTTTTGCCTCTTTTTCCTCCATTTGTTGATCTGCTTCGTTGCTTTCTTTTGGAACTTCCTCAACAGTTGCCTTGACTCCAGCATTTTGTTGATTTCAGTACCGTTTTTCAAAGTGATGGCATGGCATTGCTCATTCCCCATGTTCCTTGGATTTGGTTTTGTGTTACTAGGAAGGGTACCTTGTGGTTTGTAACTCTGAGCATTGGCCAGTTATCTCATTTGATTCTCCAATGTTTTCAAAGATGCTGCTTGACTTTGAATTAATGCTGCTTGGGATTGAAACATGGCATCATATGATGCTGCTTGAGAATCATATTTTGCTTCTAGCTTTTTCAAGTAAGCCAGCACTTCTGTTATTCCTGGTTCTATTTCATACTCATGGCCTTTGTTTTGCTAGTGGAAACTGGTGGTGGATTATTCATCAGCCCTGAATTGTTACTCCATGCGAAATTTGGATGATTCTTCCAACCTGGGTTGTAGGTATTGGAATATGGATTGTTCCCATATCTGTTGAAATTGTTGACATAATTCACCGTCTCATCATGTTGGTTGTATGATTCTGCCTCTGGTGCTCCTCCATATGGTGAACTTGTGGATCCAGCATTAACCTTCATGTTAAGAGTTTCTAGATTTTTGCAAATCAGATCCAGCTTGGCATTCATTGTTGTGTTGGCTCCAACTTCGTAAATTCCTGCGATTTGTTGAATCATGCTTCTTTCTGTTGGCCACAAAGAATTGTTGTTGGCCATTTCTTCAATTAAGTCTCAAGCCTGATCCTCTCATTTTTCCATTAAAGCTCCTCCACCAGGAGCATCAATTGTGGTTCTCATTAATCCAGAAAGTCCATTATACAATCTCATGGTGAAGACATTTTCTGAGCAAATCTTTGTATCTTTCCTAAGCTTCGCAAAAGGATTCTGAGTCATGTTGTACAAAAGATGTAATTTTATTCCTCAACTTTGTAGTTCTGGCTAGGGGAAAGTTCTTTGCAAGGAATTTGGTGGCTAGAATGTTCCAAGTTGTGATGGAACCTGCTGGTAGTGAATGTAGGCAAGCCTTAGCTCTGTCTTTCAAGAAATATGGAAAAATACGCTGTCTCATTGCTTCTTCTGCCTTTCGGTTGTAATTGAATATGCCATAAACTTTCAGGAAGTTGCTGATCCTTAGGATCTTCAGTTGCATTCCCTTCAAACTGAACTGACTGCTGTATCATTTGAATGCATGTTTTGATGTCACACGCATTTGCTGGTAATGGAGGAAGTACAATACATGGAATGAAGCCGTCAACCACCGGAATAGTTCTATCTCGAATGGGAATTGGTGGTACAACCTCCAAAGGTTCAGGTTCCATGTGATCAGTGCTTCTTGGCATTCTCGCATTTCCCTTCTCAACTGTTATATAGTTCTTTCAATTTCTGGGTCAAGCGGACGGATTTCAAAGCTTCTGGTTCTTCTCATGAAGTGACTAAGAACCTGAAACACAAGACAGTAAAAATATTAAGTAAAAACAAATTAGACACAAGTAAAAGTCTCTAACCAAAAAAATAATAGTAAGAGATAAATAAGTCCCCGGAAACGGTGCCAAAAACTTGATCGGTGGTAAACACACACACGGTACGCAAGCGCACGTATCGCTCAAGTAGTATAAAATATATAAATCCCACGAGGACTTAATACCTAAGCTATTAATTTATGAAGCTAAATGTCTACGAGTATCTAATTGATTGTTTTTTGGTTGGATAGTGATTTTAAACTAAAGACGAGTAATTAAAATAAAACAAATGTAGATTTTAAGTTTTAAACAATGATATGAAAATATCCAAGGTTGTGAATCCTTCCAATATCTTTAAAGATGAAGTGATTATCTCATGTTTGTGCAATATATCGGTTTATTAACTTGTAACACGAAGTTATGCAAAAGCCTCTTCTAATGGTCAAATGTAAATACCTAAAGTAACCCCAATTAACTATATTCCTATGTTAATTAAGAAACTCTGAATTCATTAAGATTAAGTTCCAATTATGGCTACCCCCGCCCGATAGGTATATTCCTATCCTGTAAGGAAATCTACCTAAGAAGATGGTGATTGTAGAAAATCCCCAATTTGTTGAGTTTAGAAAATAAGGTTAAGTATAAATGATAGGTTGGATATGATTTGGCATTAAAAATGATATTGATTATATTGTAAAGGTTAGTTGAGGTTACTAGCTTGTGTGGAGATAATGATAAGTGTTGAAGCAAAATTGAGTATGGATGAATGAAGATTTAGGCCAGAATTTGGCCTTGCATCGCGATGCAGAAAGCCCCGCGTCACGACGCGATCTGGGAAATTACCCAGAAATACTTCTAGTGTAAGTCGCGTCACGACGTGAAGGGTTTGTGCATCACGACACGCAAGGCAAAAATTTGGGCACCTCTCTGGACGAGTTGCATCGCGATGCACACTACCTTGCATCGTGACGCGTGGCTAAAAAATGGCCCAAATTAGTTTCAAGATATTCCAGTTTCACCCGAACGCATTAGAGGCTAACTTATAAGTCTCGTATCGACTCGTATGTGCATATTACATCATGATAATAATACGATACCCTCAAAATGATAGTCCTTACTTGAATAAGCAAACCTAGCTTGTTTTCGATCGATATATTCTTAGTCCATTTTCTAATCAAAATTATCGATGATAGATCATCGCAGGAACCACAAGCTCTTCAATGAAGTGAAGAAAGGCTAGCGGAACTCCAAAATAATGAGTTGACACTTTCTCTTTTACTTGATTTTCATTTCGTATTTTCATATTAGATTTATTTTCACGCTCTTAGAGCAATAGTTGATTTTTACTGCAGTTGTATTATAAAAGATTATGTGTATGTAATGATTTAAAAAAGTAATTTTTTATATGAGTTTTATGTTTTTCGTGGCATGGGGAAAAAACCCACCTCAGTAAGCAACTTGATTCAGAGATGGAATTGACGGACAGCACATGTGCACATGTAGAGGACTGGAGGGACGGCGATACGTAACGCCCCCAGATCCTAGTTCAGGGCTAGGGGACAGTGATACGAAACGTCCATAAACCCTAGTTTCAAGGTCAGGTAGTAGCATGGATCAACAATACCGGCTCTAGTTCTGTGGTTTAGGGGACGGCGATACGTAACGCCCCAAGACCACCAGTTTCAAGGATAGAAGTGGCATGCTTTGGGGGACGGCGATATGTAACGCCCCCAAAGTCATGGATTTTCACTTCTGGCTCTAGTTAGGCGTATGGGGGACGGCGATACGTAACACCCCCATACATCAAGTTTTTCAGATACAGACCAGTACTCAGACCTCAGATGTTTAGAAAAAGAATTTTCAGAGATCAGATTTTAGAAACAGTTTTCAGAAACCAGTTTTCAAAAAGGTTAAGTTTTATAAAAAAAAAAAGATTTCAGATGAAGTTTTCAGAAAAGAGTTTTCATATAAAAGTATTTCTGGAACTTTGATTTTCGAACCAAAAGCTTTTATATCAGTTTTTTTTTCAGTTTTTCGTCCACTCACTTAGATCGTACAACGATCTAACCCCTCACTCCCAGTTTCCTTATTTTGTAGGTATTCTCGGAGGACGAGCTCGGGAGGACGGATACTGATGCAGTCACTAGGGTATGGAGTCCACCAGTACAAGTCAGATAGAATGTGAGTTAGTCATAGTCAATTAAAAGTTTTGTATTAGTCTTTGACTTTGAGGCAATTATTGTAAAATAGTGTTATTGAGTTTTCAATTTCAGATGTTGGGTTTGTATGTAATGATTTTGAGTTTGTGCTACAGTCCCACACATAATATAATCAATTAAAGAAAAGAATATTAGTATCTGTTTATGGTTAGAAGGTCAGAGGTTTATGGGATTAGTACGGTCTATCCTCTGCCGGTAACATCTCCCAAATCGGGTATGTTACACATATATCTTTCTTTCCCTTTTTTTTATAACATCTTCAATCCATGTAGCGAGCTTTGAGACAGTGACTCCCAAACCAGTTGGTTTAGGGCACTAGGTATTAAAACACTCATTCGGACTTAATTACTCGGATCTCAGATGTTTTTTTATTTTAATATACTCAATTTTTTTTTTTAAATTCCATCGCTTTTTTATATGCTTCCTCTAATTAAACTAGAGCACTAAATATTACAAACTTTTCAATTACAGCTCATGGCCGTATGTTACCATGCATATTGATAATACCTGTCAACTGAGCATATGAATATCCATTTTAGTCAGTATTATGGGGAATTCACAAATTAAATAATTCAAAAGGAAATAAACAAAAATTAATTTGTTACGAAATAGGTTGAGATACGTCTCAGGAGTGAAAATTCCTTACTCACCTATCTCACACCAATTTCACCTGATTAGTCAAATTAAAAACACAAAAACACAAAAAATTTGTTTTTTTTTTTGAAAATTATTTGACTAAAAATCAAATAAAAACAACACAACGAAAAAATAAAAACAAGATACTAGTCAACTATTCCTCTCCCCCAAACCTAATTGAGACATTATCCCCAATGTCTAAAAAGTAGAAGAATAATTAGAAAACGGTACCTGGTTAGCTAAAATTCTACATCTTAAAAAGAAAATTAAAGGTTAAGATCCGGATTTATCTGACGCTTTTTACCACGATCATTATCAGACCAGTTAATCTTGGAAATGATATGGTTAATTTGTGGTTCAAAGGCTAAAAGTTGGTCAATTAAATCATGGGCAGTTCTGGCAGTGAAAATGATATCTTTTACAGGTTTTGACACGAACCCATTTCTCCGGGCATCATCTAGAAACACATAAAGAAAGTCATAAAATCCATCAACATTAAACAGTCCAATCGATTTCTGGTGTATATTCAAGTTCGCCCAAGATACTACTGTAAAAATTTCCTCCATCGTGCCCAAGCCACCTGGCAAAGCAATAAAAGCATCAACACGCTTAATCATTTCAACCAATCGTTCAGACATACCTAGTACAATAAGTTCTTCTTCGTTTGATGGTTCTATAAGATTCGCCTCTGCCAAAGGTTTGAGGATGATTCCCAGAACTTGACTACCACCTTCATGTACGACCCTTGAAACGCACACCGTTAGTCCAAGATTGCCACCGCCATATACTAGGTGCATATTCCTTTCAGCTATGACTCTACCCAATTCATGTGCTGCCTCAACAAACTCTGGTTAAGAACCAACACTAGTACCGCAAAACACACAGATGTTTACAACTCGTCTTCTTGAAGTTGCTTCCATATTTTTTATTTTTTTATTTATTTCTCAACTCTGGATGTCTTCAAGAGTGCAATGATGAGCTGAATTTATAGAACCTGAAAAAGGGTGAGTAAAAATAGTACTAGTACCTGCCAAATGACAATTATTAGCTAAATAGTAAAATATATCGTGAAAGTCAAAGAGTATGGATCATGTCGGAGAAAATAAAAGAAAATCACAAAACAAATCACAATTATTAGATAAATATAAAGAGATAATAATATTTATAGGAAGGAACGACTTGATTGACATCTATGCACCAGGGACAAGCTTCCTATCCAATTTTCTTATAAATTGGTAAAAAAAAAAGTCTTTTAAAGTCAGATTCCCGAGACTTAATTGTTGTCTTTCTTTTCGAAATTGGGTATATAACATGTGAATTACGTGATGCACATATCCACAGGGATGCGTCTCAAGAGTCAATGATATGTCATCCAAAGACTCCTTACTCAAGCCATCCCTAATGAATTTAATTTTATCTTCACGGTTATCAGACACCATTCCTAAAGAAAGAAAATGAGTATTACATGTCATGCGTGCACATTTATCTTCATGGGAATGAAATTTTTGCTTCAAAAATTTCTACGAGCTAGCACTTGAGGAGTCTAATGAGCTGTTAAGGAAACTCACCCAAGAGTTTAACAACAAATCAAAAGCTTGGAGCTTTATCCATTCAAAGAAATTTCGAATTTCTCACAAAATCAATGTAAGTCATTCTGCAACTTTTACTTGATTAATTCACACACAAATCATGTTTAGGATCTTGGAAGCATGTCTTAGAGACTAACAATGGTATCTAGAGCCTTCTAAACTTGATTTGGAATTCTAGGGTTTATAAACTTTAATTTGGGTATTTTTGCTTGGAGCATGTAAATTCTAAATTGAGTGTTTGGTTGATGTTAGATGATGGTAACTTAGAGTTGTGCATCATTGGATTGTTGAAAAAATGATTAGATCAAATTTCCCCAAATTCTTAGCGTGGCCGAATACAACCCTAGATAAACTCATGGTGATTTTTGAAATTAGACACTTGGATGTGTTAATGGCATGAAATAAATGTTGAATGTTTGATTTAATTGGATTGAAATAAAATTACATGATTAATTTCTTGTCAATTGCCGTGAGAAGGATGTTGTTGGAGACTTGATTTTGCTTCAATTTGTGTTGGACATGAATTGGAATGATAAGCATGATTAATTAGATTAATTAATATTTTAGAAATGTTAGATTAATTAATTAGTTGTGTTAATTGCACTTAAATTGTATTAATGTAATATTTGGAATATTGTATTAATCTAATTTGGTTATATTTGGATTAATGGGCTTGGTTGGGCCAAGTATGGTTGTGGACAATTGGGTTGGATCCAATTGGGCCTAAACCATTTCCATAAAAAGTCCAAACTGTGATTTTGTGCCTTTAATAATTTAATTGGGCCTAATGGGCCAAAATTAATTTATGGCATAGGGTGATTCCTAAATGGGCCAAGGCATTATGGGTTTGATCCATAATGGCCAAAAGTCCATGCCTAAGGAATTAATTAAAAGCACATTGGACCTAATAGAATTGGCATTGGATGCTAATTGGGCCTTTGAGACCCATTTGGATTGGATTTGGAATCCAAGTCTAAAAAGGCATTATTATAAGTGTAATTGTTTAATTTGGAATTAAACTTGAATTAGTATTGAATACAATTAAAATTAGATTTAATATTGTAGTTCGATATAATTCAAGAATACTTACTTTGAGTATTTATTCTTAAACGAGTTGGACTCGCGCAAATCAAATCATTGTATGAACATTGGATGGTCATTAATTGAAGAATTAATTAATTGGATTAGATTGATTTACAACATGCTATGTGTGAATACTTGGATGTATTTGTTGAATAATGTATATCAGATGTTGATTAGATGGGTGGGGGCAATTTTGGAAATTGTTGTAAATATGGTATTTATTTGAAATTGGACCTGCGCGTCCAGCCTATCACCTCTCATTCTCATTGTATTTCTCTTCTCACCAATTCCCCTCAATGTAAATGAGGTTTCTTATAGTGTTATGTAATTGGGTTTTAGAGGAATGTATAGTGTTAGCGAGAGAGAGGAAGAGAGAGAGATTTGTTCTAGGAACATGACATGAACCAAGGCACACTTATAGCACCAACGGACATGACCAACATTAAAGTAGAACCATTGTAAGTACCAACAGGGCCAATCACAAAACAGAAGACCAAAAGGATCAGAGAAACAATGGCAGGTCTAGCTCAGAGTTTCATGGCCGACTGCAACAAACAAGTAAGGGACACACCAGAGACACAAGCAGGCTTCAATGGAGAGGGCCTTAAGCTACTTCACTTGGCCCAAATCATATCTGAATGAAGCTTCCAAAGCCATTTTGAAGACAATGACCTATATGGAGAATTTGGCCCAACTTTGAGACTTTTGTAATTCGGCCAATCCTTGTATTATTTTATCATTTTATCATTTTGTTTGATATGTTGACTTTAGTTTTGATGTAATTAAGCTAGTTGACCAGGCCATTAGGGTTAATTATGCTTAGAACCTTGCTTATTGAGTAAGCACGTCAATTTACTATTTAATGTAAGCACCTCAAATTGGCTTAAGTTAGATTAGTTTCTAATCATTATTTTAAGCTACTTTAGGTGCGAAAAGACATTTGGGGACGTGCTTGAGTGAAAGCATTGGGTAGTTTTTAGGTCTTTTGGTAATTTCACTTTAGGGACATTTTTGTCCATTCACACCTTTAGGGTTTCTCTTTATAACCTATTTTAAACTTTGTTTTCTTCTTCTTTGGAGGAATTATTCAGGACATTTTCATCAAACTTTCAAGCTTTGGCTATGGCTAAATTTCTTATGAGGGAGGGATTCCCCTTTTCAAGTTCAAATCGACTTATCTAAGTTTGGAAAGCTTAGTGCGTCTCCGTTGCTAGAAAAACACACTGATTTCATGTTTTTAAGTTATCATGGACAAGGTTTCATGGTGGTTTATGTAACATCCCGGGTTATTTTAGTGTGATTGTGTAATTTTAATTTCGTTTGTGAGGCTGGGTCCGAGTACGAGATTTATTTTTACAGTAATATGGGAATTATTACAAAAGATGGGTTAAAAAGATATTAATATTTAATTTGAAAGGTTAAAATTGAGATTTAGTAAATAGAATAAAGATAAAATAAAATCTTAGATATTTAATTTCATACACACGTGGCGCATTATCATACACACACCCATTTAATTAACTAATCACCACACACACACTTTAGTTAATTAAAAACATCAGCTCAACTCACGCACACAGCACACACAGCTTATACACGCACACAGAGACACAGCAGAAAGAAGATCAGAACAGAAAGGGGACAGAGCAAGAGTGACCAAGAAGAGAGATTAGGTCGAGAAGGAGAGAAGAAGGACGAAAGAAATAAGAAGGGACGAGAGAGAGAATAGAAGCAGTGAAAGGAATAACATGGGCTGGGTTGAGAGAGTGGAAGCCGAGAAGAGCAGAAAATAGAGAGAGGGAGATAGAGCGTGAGGAAGAAGAAGAGGGGCAAAAGCCGTGAGCAACAGAAGTAAATGGGTAAGTAATCTATGACAGTGAATTCCTTGGGTTTAATTATTTTCATGGGTTTGGTTTTGTTAAGGAAGTTGAAGAACTAAATGAATAAGATAATTTATGGGTATATTAGGGTAAATTAAATTTAGTTTTATGTAAGTAATTGATAGAAACTTGAAAGATTAAAGAGTTGGGGGAAATCGACAAAGCCTTAGGAATTGGAGAAATTTGGGGAAAAAAATTGATGAAAACCCTAGAATAGAAATTAGGGAGAATTGTGTAGGCTTATGCCCTTGAAAACCGAAATTAAAGTAATAACACCAGTAGCTATGGTGTTAATATAAGCGAAAACAGTGAGTAATAGGGGCATTAGTTATTAAGAAATTGAAAGTAAAGCTTGAATAAGTGAGTAAATGAATGAGTATTTTATGTACGTTATTCAATTATAGATAAGCATAATCATATGCATATAAATATATGACAACAGAAAGATAAACATATAAGAATGTGTAAATATGAATTAGAAATATTGGAAAATGGCTAAACTAGTCAATATGTTGAGAAAGATATTATTCTATGATTGAATTGTTTAATTGGTAATGTTATAGATTATAAATGAGAAGTGTGGTACATAAGTTGTATAAGTATTAAATGTTTAACTTCTACATATGTTGATGATGGTTAGGTGCGAATGTATAAGTATAGATTATTTGTGGAATTATTTTATAAGCCACTGATATTATTGAATATGAAGGTAAGCTAAATTTTGACTATATGTACGTGTACGAAGTATGTATGACAAAGCATATAATTAAGGAAACATATATCATTTATTCGTAGGAATGCATGAGCATTTATGTGATTTGTGATCTTCAGAACTGATAAAGAAGTTAAGATTGTTTTGAACATAAGAAAAGTTTCAAATTTTTTAAAAAGAAATGTTTTTCTGAAAATATTTCTTACAGTTTTGAGATTCGATTCATGTTTTAAAAGTTTATCCACGGTTTTATGTTTTCGGGGCATGAGGTAAAACGGAACCTCACCCCAGTATGTAACTTGAGACACAGAGATGGAATTGACGGACAGAGACATGTGCACATGTAGAGGACTAGGGGGACGGCGATACGTAACGCCCCTAGATCCTAGTTTATGAGACAGGATGGCGGCATAGGATCGTGTACCTGATCTCCAGTTTGAACTTGGGTGGTAGCATAGATCCGCACCCCCAGTTCCAGTTTGTGGCTTGGGGGACGGCGATACGTAACGCCCTAAGACCACCAGTTCTGAGACAGTAGTGGCATGCTTTGGGGGACGGCGATACGTAACGCCCCAATGTCATGGATTTGCATTGCTGGCTCTAGTTAGGCGTATGGGGGGACGGCGATACGTAACGCCCTCATACGTCCAGGTTTTCAGACAGAGATACATTTTTCAGAAAGAGCCTTTGTGAAAAGAAAGTTTTCAGAAATATCATTTTACGAGTGATTCAGAGTTTTAAAGCAGAACTAGTTTTCAAGTAAAACCTTCAGAAAAGAGTTTTCAGAAAGAAACTTTCAGATAAAGAGTTCAGAAAGAGTTTTCAGAAAGAAACTTTCAGATAAAGAGTTCAGAAAGAGTTTTCCGAAAACAGCATTTCAGAAAAGATTTCAAGAAGTATCTTATGAAAGCATTGCATGATAAGTAGAATATAGTTTACAAGTTACATATTTAAATCATATGTTTTAGTTATCATTTTAAAGCATTTAGTTGACATGAATATTTGTGACATGATTGCATCAGCATGTACATATGGTTAATCTTGTGTATAGCACGTTCATATAGAAGTATCACGTTGTAAATACGAGTGCATGGTAGTATGACCTTATTTGAATGAATATGTATTAATGATGATTGCATGAGTTGCTTGCTTACTTAGAAAGAACATATTGTAAGGATGATGGTCTTGATTAAATGGTAACACATGCATGTAACCATGGATAGTGGATTAGATGGTTAACAGAAATAAGATGTTAGTTATCCGATTTGATGATATTTCAAGAAAATAAAAGAAAGATAGTTATTATAAATATCTCATCCAGATTAGCTTTGAGTGTACAAAAGGTAAGGAGAAATTAGAGTAACGTAGCGGAAGCATGATAGGTTTTGATATGAAAATTGGTAATATAGAATCTTGATGTATGTTATGAATGTTTGAAAGTGTAAACAAGAATCATGATTTAAAGTATGTATGTGAACAGATAATAAAGACCAGTAATAAAGATTTTGTTTGTTAAATGGTTAGTGGCTAGATAATTAATTCAGATCTAATATATATATATTTGCATGGTCTAATAGACAGTCCAAGTAAATACAGAAACTGGATTCAGACTTTGCATGTATTTGACACTCAAGGAATAAGCATAGTTACTTACTGAGTCATTATGACTCATACCACAATAGTTTGTTAGTTTTGCAGGTTGGTGACCTGAGCGGTCAACCACAGACACCAGAGCTGGAGGAGCCGGATAGCAGCGTTGCAGTTAGCCAGTCACCAGGTCTTGGGAGTATTAGAGTCAAGTTGTATAAGTTAACTGTAAAAGTTTTTGTTTGTACGTATTTTTGGGCACGGAGCCCAGTGGTATCATGTCTTGAGTTTATTGATTTGGTGTTATATTATGTGTTGGGCCCTATAAGATGTATTGAAGTGCTGGACTTTGATCCAGGTTGTATGGTTTTTAGCAAAGGTCATGTCGAATTTTCGTCAGAGTCAGAGGCTTATGGAGGCGGAATTAGTCTGTCTCCTGCCGGTAGCATCCTGGCTTAGGCGGGATGTTACAAAGATGGTATCAGAGCAGAGGTTATAGTGTCGGTGACTGCAGCTGCTGGCTATTCGACTATCTTAGTAAGTATGTATTTTGTTTAGACCATATCGGTCTTTGTTTGGTGTTTGGTTTTTCAGTCTTTGTTTATTGTTGATGATTGGTTTCAGTATGCCCAGGTCAGGATTCGAGGACGAATCCTATATAAGGAGGGGTGAATGTAACATCCCGGGTATTTTAGTGTGATTGTGTAATTTTAATTTCGTTTGTGAGGCTGGGTCCGAGTACGAGATTTATTTTTACAGTAATATGGGAATTATTACAAAGATGGGTTAAAAAGATATTAATTTTAATTTGAAAGGTTAAAATTGAGATTTAGTAAATAGAATAAAGATAAAATAAAATCTTAGATATTTAATTTCATACACACGTGGTGCATTATCATACACACACCCATTTAATTAACTAATCACCACACACACACTTTAGTTAATTAAAAACAGCAGCTCAACTCACGCACACAGCACACACACTTATACACGCACAGAGACACAGCAGAAAGAAGATCAGAACAGAAAGGGGACAGAGCAGAGTGACCAAGAAGAGAGATTAGGTCGAGAAGGAGAGAAGAAGGACGAAAGAAATAAGAAGGGACGAGAGAGAGAATAGAAGCAGTGAAAGGAATAACATGGGCTGGGTTGAGAGAGTGGAAGCCGAGAAGAGCAGAAAATAGAGAGAGGGAGATAGAGCGTGAGGAAGAAGAAGAGGGGCAAAAGCCGTGAGCAACAGAAGTAAATGGGTAAGTAATCTATGACAGTGAATTCCTTGGGTTTAATTATTTTCATGGGTTTGGTTTTGTTAAGGAAGTTGAAGAACTAAATGAATAAGATAATTTATGGTATATTAGGGTAAATTAAATTTAGTTTTATGTAAGTAATTGATAGAAACTTGAAAGATTAAAGAGTTGGGGAAATCGACAAAGCCTTAGGAATGGAGAAATTTGGGGAAAAAATTGATGAAAACCCTAGAATAGAAATTAGGGAGAATTGTGTAGGCTTATGCCCTTGAAAACCGAAATTAAAGTAATAACACCAGTAGCTATGGTGTTAATATAAGCGAAAACAGTGAGTAATAGGGGCATTAGTTATTAAGAAATTGAAAGTAAAGCTTGAATAAGTGAGTAAATGAATGAGTATTTTATGTACGTTATTCAATTATAGATAAGCATAATCATATGCATATAAATATATGACAACAGAAAGATAAACATATAAGAATGTGTAAATATGAATTAGAAATATTGGAAAATGGCTAAACTAGTCAATATGTTGAGAAAGATATTATTCTATGATTGAATTGTTTAATTGGTAATGTTATAGATTATAAATGAGAAGTGTGGTACATAAGTTGTATAAGTATTAAATGTTTAACTTCTACATATGTTGATGATGGTTAGGTGCGAATGTATAGTATAGATTATTTGTGGAATTATTTTATAAGCCACTGATATTATTGAATATGAAGGTAAGCTAAATTTTGACTATATGTACGTGTACGAAGTATGTATGACAAAACATATAATTAAGGAAACATATATCATTTATTCGTAGGAATGCATGAGCATTTATGTGATTTGTGATCTTCAGAACTGATAAAGAAGTTAAGATTGTTTTGAACATAAGAAAAGTTTCAAATTTTTTAAAAAGAAATGTTTTTCTGAAAATATTTCTTACAGTTTTGAGATTCGATTCATGTTTTAAAAGTTTATCCACG
The DNA here is from genome assembly GCA_019454045.1 of Zanthoxylum bungeanum. Classification (NCBI taxonomy): domain Eukaryota; kingdom Viridiplantae; phylum Streptophyta; class Magnoliopsida; order Sapindales; family Rutaceae; genus Zanthoxylum; species Zanthoxylum bungeanum. The sequence goes on from SKCR01046349.1 coordinate 16,897, forward strand.
GTTTTATGTTTTCGGGGCATGAGGTAAAACGGAACCTCACCCCAGTATGTAACTTGAGACACAGAGATGGAATTGACGGACAGAGACATGTGCACATGTAGAGGACTAGGGGGACGGCGATACGTAACGCCCCTAGATCCTAGTTTATGAGACAGGATGGCGGCATAGGATCGTGTACCTGATCTCCAGTTTGAACTTGGGTGGTAGCATAGATCCGCACCCCCAGTTCCAGTTTGTGGCTTGGGGGACGGCGATACGTAACGCCCTAAGACCACCAGTTCTGAGACAGTAGTGGCATGCTTTGGGGGACGGCGATACGTAACGCCCCAATGTCATGGATTTGCATTGCTGGCTCTAGTTAGGCGTATGGGGGGACGGCGATACGTAACGCCCTCATACGTCCAGGTTTTCAGACAGAGATACATTTTTCAGAAAGAGCCTTTGTGAAAAGAAAGTTTTCAGAAATATCATTTTACGAGTGATTCAGAGTTTTAAAGCAGAAACTAGTTTTCAAGTAAAACCTTCAGAAAAGAGTTTTCAGAAAGAAACTTTCAGATAAAGAGTTCAGAAAGAGTTTTCAGAAAGAAACTTTCAGATAAAGAGTTCAGAAAGAGTTTTCCGAAAACAGCATTTCAGAAAAGATTTCAAGAAGTATCTTATGAAAGCATTGCATGATAAGTAGAATATAGTTTACAAGTTACATATTTAAATCATATGTTTTAGTTATCATTTTAAAGCATTTAGTTGACATGAATATTTGTGACATGATTGCATCAGCATGTACATATGGTTAATCTTGTGTATAGCACGTTCATATAGAAGTATCACGTTGTAAATACGAGTGCATGGTAGTATGACCTTATTTGAATGAATATGTATTAATGATGATTGCATGAGTTGCTTGCTTACTTAGAAAGAACATATTGTAAGGATGATGGTCTTGATTAAATGGTAACACATGCATGTAACCATGGATAGTGGATTAGATGGTTAACAGAAATAAGATGTTAGTTATCCGATTTGATGATATTTCAAGAAAATAAAAGAAAGATAGTTATTATAAATATCTCATCCAGATTAGCTTTGAGTGTACAAAAGGTAAGGAGAAATTAGAGTAACGTAGCGGAAGCATGATAGGTTTTGATATGAAAATTGGTAATATAGAATCTTGATGTATGTTATGAATGTTTGAAAGTGTAACAAGAATCATGATTTAAAGTATGTATGTGAACAGATAATAAAGACCAGTAATAAAGATTTTGTTTGTTAAATGGTTAGTGGCTAGATAATTAATTCAGATCTAATATATATATATTTGCATGGTCTAATAGACAGTCCAAGTAAATACAGAAACTGGATTCAGACTTTGCATGTATTTGACACTCAAGGAATAAGCATAGTTACTTACTGAGTCATTATGACTCATACCACAATAGTTTGTTAGTTTTGCAGGTTGGTGACCTGAGCGGTCAACCACAGACACCAGAGCTGGAGGAGCCGGATAGCAGCGTTGCAGTTAGCCAGTCACCAGGTCTTGGGAGTATTAGAGTCAAGTTGTATAAGTTAACTGTAAAAGTTTTTGTTTGTACGTATTTTTTGGCACGGAGCCCAGTGGTATCATGTCTTGAGTTTATTGATTTGGTGTTATATTATGTGTTGGGCCCTATAAGATGTATTGAAGTGCTGGACTTTGATCCAGGTTGTATGGTTTTTAGCAAAGGTCATGTCGAATTTTCGTCAGAGTCAGAGGCTTATGGAGGCGGAATTAGTCTGTCTCCTGCCGGTAGCATCCTGGCTTAGGCGGGATGTTACAGTTTAGGGCTGCTCTTGGATGGGTTTTGTTCTTACAAAATCATTGATTAAGGTTCTTGGGGTTTAAGAAAGAATACTTGGGGTTTGCTTGGTTTTGAACCCAAGTGAGTTTCTTGTCAAGGGTTCCAAGGTCTGATTTTCCTATCTTAATGTGTTGTTTGATTGTGTTTTCATCTTTGTTCTTTGTTGATTTTGTTTCGATATCAAGGTTTTACTTCCACCTTGATTCGGCTATTGTTGGATCTTATTGTTTCTTCTTGCTGATTCTTGTTGATTTGTGATCAAAATAGCATGAATAACATTCTGCCCTTGAGTGTTTTTGATTGATCATGAGTATTTCTTTGAGTTAAGCCTTGGCTACTTAGGTCAAAATTGGGGCTTTTGTGTTCTTTACTTGAATCAAGTGTTTAGTTGTTAATTCTATGTTACTAGGACGTGTTTAACATTGTTATTAAGTTATTAGTTTCAAAAATCAAAAAAAAAAGAAAGAAAGAATCAGATCAGATTCGACCTAGTGAGATCTATTGACATGTCTTGCTATTGTTGAATACATGCAATTAGTGTTGTTTCCATAGGTAATATTCATATCAACTTTTCAAAAATCAGAATTGACATCATTCATCTTGGCATTTACGTGAGCTTACTTGTTTGCATTCTTGTGAAGTTAGCACAATCTTGTGAGTTTGAGTGAAAAGAAAGAAAGGTTGAGTGCATTATTGATGAATGTGAATGTGTAATTGATTAAACAAATCTGAATGCGCCAAATTTGGATACTGGAGTGAGTTGTATCATTGTTATCTTGCTGATTTGTGTTGTTAATGTTGAAGAATCAAGTGAAGCAAGGTTGAGTGCACTAAATTTACACTAAATTCATGTGTATCCAAGCAAGTATCACTTGCCACCTCTTGAAATATTGTTATTATAAGTGAAGAGGCAAGAAATTCATCATTAGCTTGACATGGGAACTTGTGTGTAATCATTTGTTTTTAAGGTGCTTGAAGAGGCAAGTAGCTGCATCACCTAGTTGCTTGCAAAAACTATTTACTTAGCTTATAATTTGAGACTTGGATGAATTGGAAATTGAGTTAGTTACATTGTAACTAGATCATTTATACTCATTTGCAAGTTGAAAGGTAGACATTACCACATTGCTGAATTGATTATATGAGTTACATTGTCATTTGAGTTGTATTCAGATGTATTGCAAGTGCTAATGATATAACTTGAAAATTACCGAATGTGGTAATCTTGTTATTTGCATTGTATTTCATTTGTTTTGTATACATTTTGAGTGAGAGAGACAAAAGAAAAGAGTGGGAAAAAAAGAGTTAAAAAAAGGAGAAAAAGAAAAAAAGAAAAGAAAAGAAAAGAATGAAACAAAAACAATAGCTAGTGATCACAAGATTGGCTAAGTGTCACATTGAGTGCTTGCTTGTTTGTTTGCGCATTTAGCTAACTCGTCTTTTTTCTTATTCCATGCACTCTAGCTTAAGTCTCTTTGATTGAGTATTCGTGATTACTATTCTCATTCGCATTATTCCACCTGCCCTATATACATTAGGCAGTGAGTGTGAGCACAATATCGGGTAAAAGCCAATAGAGTGCAAACACAAGTAGAGTGATATCATTCGAGTGTAAACACGTGAGATTGTGAGGATTTACATATTTATTTTACTTTCTTGTTATTTCTAATCTGTTTGTTCAGTATTGAGATGGCAGGTCCAAGTCTAACCGTTGATGAAAAGCTAGAGGCTTTGGAGAGGTTGTCCAAGAGTGTAGAGAGTATTCAAACAGACAGTGTTCCCAGAGCACCACCACCTCAGCATATACCACCACCTCAGAATGTGCCACCACGATATGTACCACCATAATGTGTACCACCAGATGAAGAAGAAGCTGAAAATGAGTTTGATGATTCTGATGATCTTGATGATGTGGAGGAAAGATTTCAGCCAAGGCCTGATAGGAGGAATGATATGAGAGATAGACGGTTTGATGGTAGAGGTGCAAATGATGACAGACGAGGGAATTATGATCGCTGGGGTCATGGTAGACAAGGAGATATAGATGGTGATCTAGGTAGCACCAAGATCAAAATACCAACCTTTCAGGGCAAGAATGATCCCGAGGCTTACTTAGAATGGGAAAAGAAAATCGAGCTGATTTTCAAATGTCATCACTACTCAGACGAGAAGAAAATTAATCTGACAGCAATTGAGTTTACTGATTATGCTATGATTTGGTGGGATCAGATTATTTCTACTCGGATGAGAAACTATGAGAGGTTGGTTCAGACATGGGCAGAACTTAGGGGTCTCATGAGAAATAGGTTCAACCCAGCCATTATTATAGGGAGTTATATCAGAAACTACAACATTTATATCAGGGGACCAAGAGTGTTGAGGATTATTACACAGAGATGGAAGTTGCCATGATAAGGGCAAATGTAGTTGAGGATGCAGAGGCTACTATGGCACGGTTTCTAGCGGGCTTAAATAGAGAGATTGCCAACATGGTGGAGTTGCATCATTATGTTGATTTTGGAGGATATGCTTCACATGGCTATCAAGGTAGAGAGGCAACTCAAGAAAAAGTCCACATCTAGATTTGGTACTAAGGCTACTTCTGTATGGAAGGGGAAATTGGTTCCGAATGAGAAACGAGATTGAGGCTTTAACAAGCCTAGAGGCGAGTTCAGGGGAGGCTTTGATAAGCCTAGAGCCGAACCTTGTGCCAAGGGTAAGGAGGTTGCAGAACCGAGCAACACTAGACCAAAACCTGAGGGTACAACTACTAGACTAAGCATGTCAAGTGTTTCAAATGTTTGGGCATGAGACACTATGCCTCACAATGTCCCAATAGGCGTACCTTAGTGATTGATAAGAAGAGCGGAGAGGTGTACTCTACAGATAGTGACGTTGAGGATTAGATGCCAAAGCTGGAGGATGCTAGTGACCACGAAGGAGCTGCATATCCATTGGATAATTTATCTCTAGTTGTTAAGCGTGCTCTGAATGCATATGTTGTAGAGGATGAGAGTGAGCAGCAGAGGGAGAACATATTCCACACTAGATGTCGTGTGAATGGCAAGAGATGTAGTATGATCATAGATGTGGGCAGTTGTACTAATGTTGCTAGCACAGCTTTGATTGAGCGGTTGGGGTTGAGTTGCTTGAAGCACCCCAAGCCTTACAGGTTGCAGTGGTTAAATGATTGTGGCGAATTAAAGGTGACAAAGCAGGTATTATTGAGCTTTACCATTGGGCCGTACATTGATGATGTTCTATGTGATGTGATACTGATACATGCGGGACACATTCTTTTAGGCAGGTCGTGGCAGTTTGATAAGAAATTTGTTCATGATGGGTTCAAGAACAAGTACTCCTTTCAACATAAAGGAAAACCCATTACTTTATACCCACTTACACCTAGACAAGTCCACGAAGATCAAGTTAAGTTGCAACTTGAGCGTGATAAAGAGAGAGTAAGGGAAAACACCTTGGGGGAAATGAGTGAGAGTAGTGAGCTAAAGAGGGCTAAGGCCGAACCTAGTGAGAAAAATAAGGCTAAAGCCGTGAGTATTCCCAAGGGAAGTGTGAGTGGACGTGAGGGGGAAACAAAAGGGAGAGTGAAAAATAGTTTCTACATGGGTGAAGGTGAAGGGCAGAAAGCTTTCAAGGCTAGCAAGCTTATGCTATTGTTAGTCTACAAGGAGGCCTATGTTTATTTTACTAACACTGACTCTTTGCTTCCTGTGTCTATTTCATCTCTTTTGCAGGATTACAATGACATACTGACAGAGGAAATACCTAGTGGGCTTCCACCCATTAGAGGCATTGAGCACCAGATAGACTTCATACCTGGAGCAGTTATTCCCAACAAGCCAGCTTATAGGAGCAATCCTGAGGAGACAAAGGAACTTCAAAAGCAAGTACGGGAGTTGATGGACAAGGGGAATATTAGGGAAATCATGAGTCCTTGTGCAGTACCAGTGCTTCTAGTCCCTAAGAAATATAGGACATGGCAGATGTGTGTCGATTGTCGAGCAATCAACAATATAATGGTAAAGTATTGCCATCATATTCCTAGGGTAGATGATATGTTAGATGAATTGCATGGTTCTAAGGTATTTAGTAAAATTGATTTAAAGAGTGGATACCATCAGATTCGCATGAGAGAATGAGATGAATGGAAAACTGCATTTAAGACTAAATATGGATTGTATGAATGGTTAGTTATGCCATATGGTCTTTTAAACGCACCTAGCACATTTATGAGATTAATGAATCATGTTATGTGTGCATTTATAGGTAAGTTTGTTGTGGTATACTTTAATGACATCTTAGTTTACAGTAAGTCAATTGATGATCATGAGTTGCATTTGAGGCATGTTCTTGATATGTTGAGACAAGAAAAGTTATATGCTAACTTTGCCAAATGCACATTTTGCATGGATAGAATTGTTTTTTCTTGGCTTTATTGTGAGTGCAGATGGAATTGAGGTAGATGTAGAAAAAGTGAAGGCAATTCAGGAGGTGGCCTACACAACAACAACAGTGACAGAAGTCAGAAGCTTCCATGGATTAGCAAGCTTCTATAGGAGATTTGTAAGAGACTTCAGCAGTATTGCCGCACCATTGACTGAGGTAGTAAAGAAGACAGTTGGTTTTCAATGGGGTGAAGCACAAGAGCGGCCATTCCAAGATCTTAAAGCGAAGTTATGCAGTGCACCTATTTTGGCGCTACCCAACTTTGAGAAGACATTTGAGGTTGAATGCGACGCATCCAGGTTAGGTATTGGGGCAGTTCTTATGCAAGAAAAATGTCCAATAGCTTATTTTAGTGAGAAGCTGAACGGATCAGCTTTGAGGTACCCCCACATATGATGAAGAGTTGTATGCACTAGTAAGAGCTTTTGAGACATGGCAACATTACTTGTGGCCTAAGGAGTTTGTGATCCACACAGACCATGAATCGTTGAAACATTTAAAGGGTCAAGGTAAGCTGAACAAGAGGCACGCAAGATGGATGGAGTTTGTTTAATCATTTCCATATGTTATACGCTACAAGCAAGGTAATGAAAACATAGTAGCTGATGCACTATCTCGCAGATATGTGTTACTTACTTCAATGAATGCTAGAATGTTGGGATTTGACTTGATTAAGGAACTTTATAAGTGTGATTCTGATTTTGATGAGATTTATATTGCAAGTGCAAATTCTTCATTTGGAAAGTTTTATATACATGATGGATTCTTATTTAAGATGAATAGATTGTGTATTCCTGCTTGTAGTAAGCGTGAATTGCTTGTGAAAGAAACTCATGGGGGCGGTTTGATGGGGCACTTTGGTATTAGTAAGACCTTAGTTGTTTTGCATGAACACTTTTATTGGCCTAGAATGAAGCGTGATGTTGCGCGTATTTGTGATAGGTGTATAACATGTAAGCATGCTAAATCTAAATTGATGCCTCTTGGTTTGTATACTCCTTTGTCTGTACCTAGTGAACCTTGGGTTGATATATCGATGAATTTTGTATTAGGTTTGCCTAGGAAAAATAGGGGCAGGGATTCTATCTTTGTTGTGGTTTATAGGTTTAGTAAGATGGCACATTTCATTGCATGTCATAAAACGGATGATGCCACAAACATTGCTGATTTATTTTTCAGAGACATAGTGCGACTCCATGGGATACTTAGGAGTATTGTATCAGATAGAGATGTTAAGTTTCTTAGCCATTTCTGGAAAGTGTTGTGGGTAAAATTGGGTACTAAATTGCTATACTCTACCACTTGTCACCCAAAGACAGACGGACAAATAGAAGTAGTTAATAGAACTTTGTCACAAATGTTACGAACTATAGTTGGTAAAAATCTGAAATCTTGCGAAGAATGTCTGCCAATTATAGAATTTGCTTATAATAGGTGCATTCATTCTACTACTTCTTATTCGCCATTTGAGATTGTATATGGTTTTAATCCTCTAACTCCATTGGATTTGCTGTCTTTGCCTGTTAATGAGAAAGGGAGTTTGGATGGTAAAAAGAAGGCAGATTTGGTGAAATTGATACATGAGAAAGCTAAGGCACACATTGAAAAGAAGAATGAACAGTATGCTTCTCATGCTAACAAAGGGAGGAAACACATTGTATTTGACCCTGGCGATTGGGTATGGCTTCATTTGCATAAGGAAAGGTTCCCAGCACAGTGGAGATCCAAGATACAACCTAGATGAGATGATCCATTTCAAGTCCTGGAACGGATCAACGACAATGCTTACAAGCTTGATCTTCCTGGTGAGTATGGTGTTTCTGCAACGTTTAATGTTTCTGACTTATCTTATTTTGATGCAGGTGCAGATTCGAGGTCGAATCCTTTTCAAGAGGGAGCGAATGACATGAACCAAGGCACACTTGGAGCACCAAGGGACATGACCAACATTAAAGTAGAACCATTGCAAGTACCAACAAGGTAAAAAGACCAAAGAAACAATGGCAGGTCTAGCTCAGAGTTTCATGGACGACTGCAACAAACAAGTAAGGGAAACACCAGAGACACATGCGGGCTTCAATAGAGAGGGCCCTAAGCTACTTTACTTGGCCCAAATCAGATCTGAATGAAGCTTCCAAAGCCATTTTGAAGACAAGGACCTATATGGAGAATTTTGCCCAACTTTGAGACTTTTGTAATTTGGCCAATCCTTGTATTATTTTATCATTTTGTTTGATATGTTGACTTTAGTTTTGATGTAATTAAGCTAGTTGACCAGGCCATTAGGGTTAATTATGCTTAGAACCTTGCTTATTGAGTAAGCACGTCAATTTACTATTTAATGTAAGCACCTCAAATTAGCTTAAGATAGATTAGTTTCTAATCATTATTTTAAGCTACTTTAGGTGGGAAAGCATTGGGTAGTTTTTAGGTCTTTTGGTAATTTCACTTTAGGGACATTTTTGTCCATTCACACCTTTAGGGTTTCTCTTTGTAACCTATTTAAACTTTGTTTTCTTCTTCTTTGGAGGAATTATTCACGACATTTTCATCAAACTTTCAAGCTTTAAGCTTTGGCTATGGCTAAATTTCTTGTGAGGGAGGGATTCCCCTTTTCAAGTTCAAATCGACTTATCTAAGTTTGGCAAGCTTAGTGGCGTCTCCATTGCTAGCAAAACACACTGATTTCATGTTTTTAAGTTATCATGGACAAGGTTTCATGGTGGTTTTAGGGCTGATCTTGGATGGGTTTTGTTCCTACAAAATCATTGATTAAAGTTCTTGGGGTTTAAGAAAGAATACTTGGGGTTTGCTTGGTTTTGAACCCAAGTGAGATTGAACCCAAGTGAGATTCTTGTTAGAACAAATTGTATATATCCATCCATATATCATTATTAAATTTATCGCACCTTATTATGCTTTTAGAATGCATGTTTAAGGTTGTATGATGAGACCTAATAAAGATAATAAATTGGTTGCCAATTTACGAAAACGCCCTCACTTTTAATATTAAGTGTTTCATTCCATTGAGTGGTTCTCTCTCAAGATCCAAGATTGGCTTTGATTTGTTGGCCAAAGTCAAGATCATTGTCTATCGCAAATGTGTTTGAACCATGAAAGCTTTGTTAACATCGCATGTCTTAGGCAGTTGTGACTTGTTGGCCAAGTCAAGGTCACTCCTGTTCATCGACGTGGATTACGAAGTTTTCCCACTGTCAATGGGTCGCGCTTAATTGGAATCATTAAGCTTGTTGAGCCAAAGCCAAGGCTTAGTTGATTCAAAGGAAATAGGTTAGGAAATAGGTTGGGTATATGTTTCGGACTTGGATGTCCATCTACCAGATCTAGGAATTTGATGGGATTCAATTGATCTTAGAGATCTACCTAGTTAAATTTTATACAGCTTGTTGGCCAAAGTCAAGGTTGTGTATTATTTAACGGAATCCTAGCCCACTAGGAAACTAGGTTTCCCGAGTACTCAACAGAGAGTTAGAGGCTCGTCGAAAAATAGTTGGAGGCTAGTATTAAATTTACAATTTCGTTTAATACTCGCTAAAATTAGTGCTCTTTTATTATTACTTCTCGTTATTGTTTATATTAGTTGGACTAATATTATTTTATTGCTTTCTTTGAACAGTTAGACTGTACTCCACTACTCCATTTGTAGTTGGTTATATAGTTGGACTATAGTAACCATTGTATTTGAGTGTACTCGAAATATTTGATTGGATAGTTGGACTATAGCAATCAAGATGGTTGGAATAAACAAGCGCATACAACTCTTTGTCGATGAAAAAATGCTCTCAACTTTCCTTTTCCCTCTCGGCGATTCCTGTCCTTTTCGTCGTGAGCCTTAATCTCTTTGGTCTTCTACCAAATCGATAACTTTGTTCTGCCCTCTTCTCCACCCTCTTCCTTTGCTTCTGCTCTTTCCCATCTGCTGTCGTTCATTTCTTCCCCTTGTTTCCCGTCCTTTTCGTCTATGTCTCCGTCTGTTTTGCCTGTGGTGGGGCCGCGCCTCCCTGGTGTTGGCCGCAAGGCTATTAGGGTTATTTCTCGTGACTCTTTGGCTCCTACAGCCTCCTCGTCTCCTGTGGATCTTGGTTTAGGTCGTTTGGTTTCTGTGCAGGGTGATGCGAGCTCTTCTGCGGCCTGCTCGCTGGTGCCGGCGCCTGCTTCTAGTACCAAGCCCTCTTTATCTGCTGGTGTCGTTCTTCCTGCTTCTGGATCAGTGGCCCTTGATTTGGTTTCTGCATCTGATAGCGTTCTCGGTGGGGCTGGGTATGGCGTTCCCTCTGGTTCTGTTAGCGCCTCTTGTGGTTCTGGTATAGGGGTTGAAGGGGGTTCAGATGGCTCTGGTTCTGGGCTTGGTCTTGTCAGGGGATTTATTGCTCGCTCGAATTTTAGAGGTTCTGGGATTGGCACAACTTCTGAGTCTGTTAGTGTTGTTTGTGTTTCTGGACTCGGTATTGCAGGTGGCTCTTCTGGCAGGTTGGACTCTTGTGCAGTGGGTTTGGTGAATGGTGGCTCTGTTTGTAGTGTTGGTGTTAACGTTACTGGTGTTGAGGGTGGCTCTAGTGGTGGGAGTCTTCCTGATTCTGATGTTGTGAATTTGCCCGTTAACCCTTCTGATGTGCTTCCAGTTTGTGAGACCTTGGCTGCTAATTCTGCTTCCGTTGTGACTGGTTTGTGTGACTCTGTTAGTCAGGATGCTGTGTTTGAATCTGGTCAGGTTGCTACTTCTGTTGCAGGTGAGGCTACTGCTGTTTCAGTCTTGACTGTGAATGAGGCTGGTGATGCCGTGAGGGCTAGGGCTAGTAACACTTTTGGTGATTCTGTCCTGCCTTCTGGGTTTGTTTCTGATTTCGTTTTGCCGGGTATGAATTTGAGTGATTCTGTTGGTGGTACGAGTGCCTCGGGGGCTGTTAAGGTAGATGGTTTGGGTCATACTGTGTTGTCTCCTGCAGACGCTTTGGGGGCTAATCCTAAGAGTTATGCTAGTGCGTTGAATGAACCTAAAGGAGTAGATCTTCTTGACTCGGCTTGTTTTTCTACTGCTTTGCACTATGTTCAACCAAATGTTATTGATGGCAAGGTTATAGTGTGCCCTCCTGCTGAAGTTATTGAAGAAGGTAGTGTGTATTGGCGGAGTACATTAGTTGGTTACTTTGTGGGTAAAAGACTTCCTTTTCAAACTGTCAATTCTATTGCACACAAGTTATGGGGGAGGCTAGGCTTGCTAGAGGTTCTTACCTCCGATAATGGTTTCTTTTTGTTTAGATTTAATAGCCTTAAAGAGGCTAGTGTGGTGTTGGATGGAGCCCCTTGGCATATGGCTAATAGACCGTTGGTTCTCAAACTTTGGCATCCTGATTTATCTTTGACTAAGGAGGACTTGTTCAAGGTTCCGGTATGGATCAGACTCTATGATCTGCCCATTACTTTATGGACGGCGAAAGGAATTAGCTGTGTTGCTAGTGCAGTTGGTATTCCTCTCAATGCTGACCATGTTACCATTTCCAGGAAACGGCTCAGTTTCGCTCGTGTTTGTGTTGAGATTGATGCTCGGAACCCCATGGCTGAGGAGATTGTTTTCCAAAATTCTAATGGTACTAGGGTACCTATTAGGGTTGAGTTTGAATGGGTTCCTGTGAAATGTTCCACTTGTGAAGTTTTTGGCCACTCAGTGAATTCTTGCCCTAAAAAGGCCCCTAGTAAGGAGGTTTCTAAACCTTCTCAATCCTGGATTCCCAAGACTTCTATTCCGTCTATGGATAAAGTTGCTATGGTTGACACTACTAAGGAAGTAGAGGGTGTCTGGATCCCGGTCACTAAGAAAAAGAAAGGCAAGGGAGCATCTGTGACTACCCCTATTAGCTCGAGTGGTAATGTGACTCAGGATGTTTACACTGACAGGACTCTTGTTTTGGGTGAATGCTCTTCTAATGGGTTGGATTCGGCTCTGGTTACTCCTCCTTTGCCTGTGGTTTCTTCTGAGACAGTTTCTGTGGAGGAAGTTGGAAATATGGGAGGTGAGTGTTCCCTTGCTTCTTCACATCTTGTTGAGGGTCTCCCTAAGTCTGATTTAGCTGAGTCCTTGCCCTTTGTAGCTTTTGATTCGCCTACCCCCATGGTTAACAATTTGGCTAATAAGGCCATTGACTCTCTGGATCTCAAGAAATTGGCTTATGGTAATAAATCTAGAAAGGGTTCTGGTGGTAAGAGGAGTCAGAAACGGCAGTCCCCTAGGGGGGGTCGTCGTCGCTGATTTGTTTGGTTTGGACCTACTCTTCTCTGTTTTAATGATTTTTGGTTGTTGGAATATTCGGGGTCTCAATGACCCATTAAAACATGCTGAAGTTAGGAGGTTTCTTTGTGATGAGAAGCTCTCGTTGTGTGGTGTAGTTGAAACCAAGGTTAAGGAGGTTAATTTTGTGAATGTCTCCCGTGCGATTAACCCTTCATGGAAGTTTTTTTGCCATTCTGATGTTAGCCCGTTTGGTCGTATCTGGGTTTGTTGTAACCCTAGTGACATTGATGTTAGCATTATTCACTCTTCAGCTCAAGTTATTCATTGCAGTGTGTCTCATACTTCTGGGATGTGGAAGTGTGTAGTTTCGGTGGTTTATGGTGAGTGTGACTACGAGAAGCGTCGGGAACTTTGGGCTGACTTGATCTCTAGTGGTAGTGTTTTTGATGATTCTCTGTGGCTTGTTTTGGGAGACTTCAATGCCATCCGTTCTCCGATTGAGCATTGTGGGGGGTCTGTGGCTTGGCCGGCTTGGAAAGATGATTTGGGCTGCTGTTTGGGTCAGGCTGGATTGGATGATCTTCAGTTCTCTGGTTGTCAGTTTACTTGGTTTAATAAGCAGATTCAGTCTCCTATTTGGCGTAAGCTGGACCGTGTTCTTGTTAATTCTTCTTGGGAGTGTTTCTTCCCGGGTTCTTCTGCCCGCTTTCTCCCCCCCCCGGATTTCTGATCATTCTCCTATGGTAGTTAAGCTTGCAGAGCTCCCTAAGAGGAAAATCCCCTTTAAATTCTTTGATTTTTGGGCTGATCATCCTGATTTTCTCTCTGTTGTGGCTAGGGCGTGGGATATTGATGTTCATGGTACTCCTATGTTCCGTTTATGTTGTAAGTTGAAGAGTGTTAAGTTGGCCTTGAAGAAGTTTAATGTTGAGCATTTCTCTAAGATTCCGTGTCGAGTCTTGGAGATTAGGAAGGAGTTGGACAGAGTGCAATGTGCTTTACAGGACTACCCTAGTGACCCTGCTCTGCTAGCTGAAGAAGCTAGCCTTTCGTTACTGTATGGAGACTTGAGTCGGGCTGAGGAAGGCTTCAATAGACAGAAATCTCGTGTTCAGTGGCTTAACCTTGGGGATCAGAATACTAAATTCTTCTTTTCTGCTATGAAGAGTTTTCACGGTCGCAGCAAGATTACTTCTATCACTAAGGAGGATGGGACCCGTTTGGAGGAAGATGTATTGGTTAGAAATGAGTTTGTTTCCTTTTTTGAGACCCTTTTAGGTCCCCAGCAAGGTCAGCAGGATTTTGATAGGGGGCCCTTCATTCTGCCATTCCTAGACATGTGACTGTCGAGCAGAGTGAGACTCTTTCCCGGGAGGTTTCAGACGAGGAGATTAAGGCTGTCCTTTTCGCGCTGAAGGACAATAAAGCTCCAGGCCCAGATGGGTTTACTTCGGGTTTCTTTAAGAAGTCTTGGAATATTGTTGGGAATGATGTTCTTTGTGCTATTCACTCTTTCTTTTCTTCTGGGCGTCTCTTGAAGCAGGTTAATGCTACTTCTATTGCTCTGATTCCTAAGATTCCTAACCCTTCCCAGGTTAAGGATTATAGGCCTATTTCTTGTTGCAATACTATTTACAAGTGTATTGCTAAGCTTATTGCGAATAGGATCAAGGTTATCCTTCCTTCGGTAATCAGTCATAACCAATCTGCTTTTGTTGCGGGATGGCGTATCAGCGACAATATTCTTTTATGTCAGGAATTGGTTCGGAATTATCATCGGAATGGTAGTTCCCCGAGATGTGCTCTTAAGATTGACTTGATGAAAGCTTATGACTCTGTTCGTTGGGATTTCTTGGTTGAGGTGTTGCGGACTTTTGGTATTCCTGAGAGGATGGTGGGTTGGATTCAGGAATGTATGACTACTACCAGGTTTTCCTTGTCTATTAATGGAGAGTTGCATGGTTTTTTCTCTGGGGGTCGTGGGTTGCGACAAGGTGATCCTATGTCTCCTTATCTCTTTGTTATGGCTATGGAAGTTCTGTCAGGTCTTCTTCATAATATGGCTCTTAATCCGGGTTTCAAGTTCCACTGGCGGTGTACTAAGGACCGTCTTACTCATCTCTGCTTTGCGGATGACCTTATGATTTTTTGTAAAGCAGATGCTTCCTCGGTTTCCTTGATCAAGGATTGTCTCGGGCAGTTCAGTGGTTTATCAGGTTTGATCCCGAATCCAGCTAAAAGTCATTTCTTCTCTTCTGGTATCTCTTCTACCATTCAGGGCCAACTGCGTCATGTTTTGGGGTTCCAAGTTGGGGTTCTTCCAATGAGGTACTTAGGAGTCCCTTTGATCTCTACTAAACTTCGGGCCTCAGATTGTGCTTCTCTTGTGGATCGTATTGTTATGCGTGCTAAGAGTTGGAGTAGTAGGTTTCTCTCTTTTGCGGGTCGGCTTCAGCTTATTAAGTCGGTTTTGTTCTCCATTCAAGTTTATTGGTCTTCCTTATTTATTCTTCCTAAGTCTGTTATTAGGAAGGTAGAGACGATTCTGCGTTCTTTCCTTTGGAAGGGTAGTGCGCTTACCTCTAATGGGGCGAGAGTGGCTTGGAGTAGAGTTTGTTTACCCTTAAAGGAGGGGGGGCTGGGGATTAAGAGTTTGGATACTTGGAATAGAGCGGCTATTGTTAAGCACATTTGGTTTCTTTGTTCTGGCCAGGTTTCATCTTGGTCGAATTGGGTCCACTCTTATTTGTTGAGGGGGAGAAGTTTTTGGGAGGTCCCATGTCCTACTGATTGCTCTTGGAGTTGGCGTAAGATCTTGGAGCTTCGTTCTTGGTCCCGGCGGCGGATGAGAGTTAGGATTGGGAATGGTGAGAAAACTTTATTGTGGTTTGATTATTGGCATCCTCTAGGCCCGATTGTGGATACGATGGGTGAGAGAGTGATTTATGACTCTAGCTTGGATAGGATGGCCACAGTTGCTTCCATTATCTCTGATTCTACTTGGCGTTGGCCCCCTTCTAGGTCTGCTGCCCTTGTTGACTTGGCTCAGTCCCAGCTTCCGTCTCCTTCTAGTTTGAGGGAGGACGTGCTGGTTTGGGAGGATGATAAGAGGAGGAGATTTTCTGTGGGTAGTGCCTGGAATGCCATGCGTACCAGGGGAAACTTGCTGCATTGGTCTCGAGTTGTTTGGTTCCGGAAGGCTATTCCCCGCCATTCCTTCTTACTTTGGATGTCTATTCAGGGAGGCCTTTGTACCCAGGATAGTTTGATGAGGTTTGGTATCTCTACTTGCTCGCGTTGTATTCTCTGTGGTTGTTCAAGTGAGGACACTGATCATCTTTTCTTCCAGTGCACCTTCTCTTCGAAGGTCTGGTCGTCTGTGCTGGCTATGTGTAGGTTAGATTGGACTCGCCGGGATTGGCGTCAAACTGTTGAGTGGTTATGTCAGTTCACCGATGCCTCCCTTTGTCACCTTCTGGTTCGTCTGTCCTTTACAGCGACAGTCTACCATATTTGGAGGGAGAGGAATGCTCGCACTCATGATATGCCTTTTCGGCCTGTTTCTACTCTTCTTTATGATATTGTCTTTGATGTTCGGAACCGTGCTAGCCTTTTACGTAAGGTGAATCCATCTTATGACAATAAATGGCTTCACTTTTCTTGGCACTTGCCCGTTGATATCTTCTGATTGTTCTTTTGCTTGTAGCCTTTCGGCTTTTCTTCTAGGAGGGCCTGTCCTCTCTAGTTGCCTGGGGTATGCCCCTTTGCTCTTTGTATAGTCTTCTTTTGGTTATAATACTTACTTTATCCAAAAAAAAAAAAAATGGTTGGAACGATTAGCGTTAGGGACATAATCATGGGTGAGAATGTCTTTAACGGCGCAAATTTTCCAGACTGGGAAATGAATCTCAGGATAGTCCTAAGAGCTAAGAAGTTGCTCTATATTATAGAAAGACCTCTCGGGCCTGAGCCCGGACTTGAGCAGCCAGTAGAGCATGAGCTTTGGAAGACTCATCGTGATGATAACTCTACTGGTCAATCTATTATGCTTGCTGCAATGACTCCTCAATTTCGTCATCAGAACAAGGGATTGGATCCTTATGCGATGATGTTGAAGTTGAAGGATCTTCATAGATCTAATCTTAGATCTCAGAAGTATGATTTGCAAAAGAAGCTCTTTCGCTCTCGAATGTCAGAGGGTACATCTGTCGAACACTACGTGTCGCAGATGATTATAGACATCGAACAGCTAGGTCAACTGGGCATTACCTTTGAGGCCGAGACTTCCATAGATTTGATCTTACAGTCTCTGCCCGATTGTTGGGGCGGGTTCTTCATGAATTATAATATGATGAACCAAGAGAAAACTCTTGGAGAGTTAATGGCTATGCTGAAAGAGGCAGAGCCAAAGCTTCTGAATGGCAAGAAGCGCGAGGCGCATCTTAATTCGACATCCAAAAAGGCCAAGGTTTGGCCGAAGTCTTATGGGGGTGAAAAAGAAAAAGAAGGGCAAGGCTCAATCGTCACGGTCTTCTGGGAAGACAAATGATAAATCCGAAGACGTCTGCCTACACTGTGGAAAACGGGGTCACTGGAAGCGTGACTGTCGTAAGTACAATTTGGACTTGGAGGAAGCGAAGGCGGGCAAGGCTCCGGCTTCAGGTATGTTTGTTATTGAAATAAACATGTCCACTACTAGTTTTAAAAATTAGACTTTTGATACTGGATGTGGTACTCACATATGTACTGATGTGCAAGATCTGCAGATTATCAGGAGACTGGCTTCAGGTGAGATCGACCTACGAGTCGGAAATGGGACGAGAGTCACTGTTTTGGCCGTTGACACCTATGTTTTGGATCTGCCCTCGGGGCATGTACTTACATTAGGCGACTATTATTTTGTACCTAGTTTGACTAGGAATATCATCTTTGTATCTAGTTTAACCCGATGCGGGTATACCTTTGTATTCAGGAACACTGGGTGTTTTGTATATAAAGATGATATTGAAATATGTACATCAGATGTGAATAATGGTCTTTATATTTTGAATATAAATGAATCTCAAACATATAACATGACAAATAAAAAGCTCAAATTGAGTAAAACAGATGAGACTTATTTGTGGCATTGTCGTCTGGGACACATTATCAAGACTCGTATATCCACTATTTTGAAGAATGGATACTTGGACGGATTTTATCTTAATTCATATGATGTCTGTGAATCTTGTTTATTAGGCAAAATGCCTAAAACACCTTTTAGTGGTAAAGATGTACGTGCCACCGAGCTGTTAGCCCTCGTTCATAGTGACGTATGCGGGCCCATGTCTAGCCAGGCTAGAGGTGGATACGAATACTTCGTAACCTTTACGGATGATGCATCACGTTATGGTTAAGTGTATCTTATGAAACACAAGTCAGAAACTTTTGAGAAATTCAAAGAGTTTCGACACGAAGTAGAAATAGACTGGTAAAAGTATTAGAACATTACGGTCGGACCGTGGTGGAGAATACTTAAGCAATGAGTTTCAAGATTACTTAAAAGAATATGGTATTCTTTCACAGTGGACACCTCCCGAAACACCTCAATTGAATGGTGTGTCCGAACGGAGAAACCGAACTTTGTTGGATATGGTAAGGTCATTGATGAGTCGCACAGAGCTACCGATTTCCTTCTGGGGATACTCATTAAACAGTGCAATACTTATTTTGAATAAGGTTCTGTCAAAGTCTGTTGGATAGACTCCATATGAAATATGGACAAGAAAGAAATCGAGTTTCTCATTCCTGAAGATTTGGGGATGTTAGGCATATGTTAAACGTTTGGATATTACCAAACTAGAACCCAAATCGGATAAGTGCCTATTTGTAGGTTATCCTAGGGAAACCAAAGGATATTACTTCTACAACCTACAAAAGAACAAAATATTTGTTGCTCTTCATGCAGTTTTCCTAGAAAATGAATTCATGAATGCAGTGGTAAGTGGGAGGAAAGTAGAACTCGATGAAAATTGGAGTGATACTGTTCCTGGGACCGACCCCCTCACGGAACACGAATAGTCCATCAGGGATGAGACTGTTCCACAATCTTCTTATAAACAAGAACCGCGTAAGTGGGAGAGAGTCAAAAAAAAACCTGAGAGGTATGGGTTTCTGATATCACCTCATGTAGATATTAATCTTATTGAGGAAGATGAACCGGTTACGTATGAGGAAGCGATACAAGGTATCGACTCCGCTTTATGGCAAGGAGCCATGAAGTCGAAATGGATTCCATGTATACCAACCAAGTTTGGACACTAGTTGATGCATCAGAAGGCATTAATTAAGCATATTGGTTGTAAATGGGTCTTCAAAAGGAAGATGGACATGGAAGGCAACATACAAACGTATAAAGCTAGGCTTGTAGCTAAAGGTTATTGTCAACGACATGGTTTCGATTACGATGAGAATTTTTCACCCGTTGCCATGATGAAATCCATTCGGATAATGCTTGTTATTGCTGCATATTCGATTAAGAATTATGACAGATGGATGTCAAAACCGCTTTCCTTAACGGAAACCTTTTGGAGGATGTTTATATGTAACAGCCTGATGGTTTTCTCATACCATAACATGCAAACAAGGTTTGCAAGTTAAACCGGTCCATTTATGGATTAAAGCAAGCATCGCGTTATTGGAACCAACGTTTTGATGAGATTATAAAAGAATATGATTTCATTCAAAACGAAGATGATTCTTGTGTATATAAGAAGGTTAGTGGGAGCGTACTGACATATATTGTCCTATACGTTGATGATGTATTGCTTCTTGGCAATGACATTCCCATGCTACAATCGGTGAAAGCTTGGCTTTCATTAAAATTCTCCATAAAAGACCTGGGAGAGGCAGCCTTTATTCTAGGAATAAGGATCTACCGGGATAGATCTAGAAAGTTGCTTGGACTTCCCAGAGCTCGTACATTGACAAAGTGTTGAAGAGATTCAACATGGATCAGTCCAAGAGGGGGCTGCTTCCGGTGTCACATGGCGTCTCTCTATCTAAGGATGTGTCCTAAAACTCAAGATGAAAAAGATGTAATGATTCAGATCATGTTTGCTTCCGCAATCGGATCGATCATGTACGCCATGATATGTACGCGACCTGATGTCTCATATACTTTGAGCATGTGCAGTCACTATCAGGCCGATCTAGGTGATTGTCACTGAATTGCTGTAAAGAACATCCTTAAAGTATCTTAGACGAACTAATGATGCTATCTTAGTCTATGGGGAAGGAGAACTTGAGGTGACTAGGTTCGCCGATGCAAGTTTCCAAACCGATAAAGACGATTGTAAGTCGCAATCAGGGTATATATTTTGTTTGAACAACGGAGCAGTGAGCTGGAAATCCTCCAAGTAAGAGACTGTTGCCGATTCAACAACAGAAGCAGAATATACTGATGCAGCTGAGGCAGCAAAAGAAGCAGTTTGGATCCGTAAATTCCTAATTGGATTAGGAGTAGTTCCGTTAGCAGCTGAGCCCGTACATTTGTATTGTGACAATAATGGGGCTATAGCATAGGCTAAGGAACCACAGTCTCATCAACGATCCAAGCATGTACTTTGATGTTTTCGTCTGATTCATGAGATCATACATCATGGTGATGTGAAGATCGATAAGATCGCATCAGATGATAACATTGCAGATACGCTGACGAAAGCTATATCTCAACAAAAGTTTGAGCGACATGTACATAGTTCAGGTGTTAGATACCTGAGTGATTGGCTATAGGCCAAGTGGGAGATTGTTGGACAATTATGACCCATAGCATCACTATTTGTAAAGAACAATGTGTTTTTGTACAAATTAACTATGTGACAAAATGAAATTGCTATTTTATCATTATTGTAATTATATTTCTTGGATATATATAATGATAAAAGTCCATATGGTTAAATCAGATTAATAAGATATTAGATAGTATTAATCCATGAACGGTTTAATCATTAAATATCCCTAGTCGTAGTTTTATCAAGACTGGACATCGATAATGCGGAATAGACTAGTATTACATTTGTGCGCGTTATGGAAGCTTAACAGTATAGTTCTCATATATTTAGGTATTGGATACTTATGCAAATGTAATAAGAGGTTCTGTTAGCTGTTGGACCGGTAACAGTTTCGCTCTGGATAGACCCCATCGGAATCTCATTGGTAGTATGACTATATGTCTATGGGAATCCGAATCAGGGTACGTGTATATGATCTTTAACATGAGACTTACATCGCTATTACTTGTGATAATCAGTTTACTTTGATATTGGTCGTCTGGAGCTTTAACAGGTTCTGTGTACGCCTCTATTGGGTCTACTAAGAATCGTAGTGTATTGGATGTGAAGTCAAGATGAGAGTATCACTTCAGTCATATGGAGATGATGGTCACACAGGATACGAAACTAGTACTCTTAAAAGCTGCAACTATCGGGAAAGTATGACTAGGTCATGACTTTTCGATTACAGAGATTAGTTACGCGGGATCTGATATATGCTTCGTACATGGCAGACACAGAGCCAACCCTTGGCCTAACATGTGACATCCGATACTGGATCATATTATGCATTACATTTTATTACTATGCCTGATACATATTATTTTCCTCGGGGAATATTTCTAGAGAATTGGGTAGGCACGGTGTTTTGCTAGAAGCCAACCATGTCTTGTAAATCGGTGAGAACGTGGTACGGGGTACCGCACATGTTCGGATGGTCCGATGACCGTATTTACTGCCAATATATCCAGGAATCTCTTGGGTCGCTTCTGAAAGATTCACCAATGACATTTGACTCAAATTGAATTAATATGGGATTAATTATGAGGGAGAAAATTAATCTGAGATTAATTGCGGCAAAATTAATCTGGGATTAAATTCGTATAGAAGAGAGAATGAGATTCATTTGGAATTAATCGATAGAATAAATTTAATAGTTAAATTAGATTTTTCTATTTAATTTATTAATTTGGGCTAAAATAATATATCAGTACGAAATTAAAATTGGATTTTAATTCGAGCGATCTAATTAATTTTGAATTAATTCGTAAGCGACTATCGTAATAATTTTGCTAGGCATAATTATTTAATTAAATTAGATTTAATTATAGGGCGATGACAAATTCATTTAATTCAGAATTACACAAACCCGGGCCTAAGCTAAGTTGTGTGTTGGACAAGCCAACTTAAATTTGGAATTTAAAAGTGATGGGACCACTTGACTTACATCAACTTTAGACATTTGATGGAAGTAGTTGAGCTTTAATTAATTGAAATCATTTAATCACACAACAACCAAGTTTGGAACTATTCACTCATCTCTCTATTTTTCTCTCAAATTGCCGATTCTTCCTCTCATGGGAATGAAATTTTTGCTTCAAAAATTTCTAAGAGCTAGCACTTGAGGAGTCTAATGAGGTGTTAGGGAAACTCACCCAAGAGTTTAACAACAAATCAAAAGCTTGGAGCTTCATCCATTCAAAGAAATTTCGAATTTCTCACAAAATCAATGTAAGCCATTCCGCAACTTTTACTTGATTAATTCACACACAAATCATGTTTAGGATCTTAGAAGCATGTCTTATAGACTAACACGTATATGCCCTCGAAATCTCTATAAGACCTCCCAATAAAAATTCGCTAATTTCAAGTTTTCCGTTAAATATTCAGATGTATCCATTAGCTTCGTAGAGTAGCGTATTGATATAAATTGAATTATTTGGGTATGAGTATATTGAATATATATATATATATAATGATGTATATAAATTGAATTATTTGGATTACTTTATAATGATGTTTTAAGATTATTGAAATTGGAATCATTGAGATCAGACTTAATCTGATTGTCTAGGGAAGATCTATAACTTTATCAAAGTTAAGTTTATGATAGTTAGGAGATGGTATTGAGATCAAAGTTTCGAGAGTATGCATAGATAAGTTAATCGACTACCACATGTATGGACTTTTGGTTAATGATATGATATGCAGTGAAATGTTTGGTGAGTTTGATGTCTACGTGAGTGTATTGATGTACGTAAGTGTTTGAACTCGTTATGATATGTGTGAAAATTGATGCTTTTATTTTCCTTTATTCTATATTGTTAATAGACATATACTTCTAATCCACTGTATACATATTATTTGAATATGTTTTCTGACTTCACTTATGGTTGCGAATTTCTAGAATAGGTTCTAGAATGTAAGTAGACTTGGATATTGTTAGATTAGTCTAAACCATCGGGAATTATTATTCCGTTTTTCTTAAAAATCAAGATGGTTAGTGACTTAGTTGCTAAGTCACGATATGTAATCTAAATAGATATATATTTTAGGATATAATTGTCTAGAGAGAATAGTTTCTTGTGCAGTAAGAATTGACATAAATTAGTTCATGTCTCGAGATTCTTAACTGTTATTAAGAAAACTCCATTAGGTTTTTGTTTATCTTATAATAACGTTTCTTGGCTTTAGTGACTTTAGAAGTAACGTGTTTGACACAGTTTGCTAATCAATTATTTGTAATTGTTGTGAATAATTGAAGGAAAATTATAAAGCTAAAGAAAGGAGATGTGTATAGTTGTGTATAGAGAATATCGATTCTCACAATATGACAACTGTAGGTATTGGATACCAGATCTCCCATCTAGTTATTTAAAATAATGTTTAATGATTGTTTTGATATTTGATATCAGAACTTGCGACTATTGGATAGTTACTTTTCCTTTATAAACAGTTGTTACATATTTTAATATGACTAGTAGTGTCATGATATAGAGATAAAACATTAAGAAGAATATTCGGTTAACTAAATAACTTAGAACAGTGCTTTATGAGATTTTATCATATAAGCATTAGATGCATATTCTGTATGGTAAAGGATGGTCTGATACAAGATCACACCATATATCCTTATCCATTTAATGAATATTGTATTCAGGATGTGATTAAATCTCATTTAACCAATGATCATCATTGGACCACAGATTTATTAAACTAATACATTGGATATATGTAGTTTAATGAATTAGAAATTGCCTTGGATAGTTTTCTTTACTTCGTAACTTAGTTAATGAATTGTCATTACTTGGTTACGTGTTTATAAAAGAATATATATTGAACGTCTTGAATGGTTCGAGAACTTTCAATATGTTTCTGATGAAACACATATAGAATATTTTGAATGGTTCAAAGATATTCAATTTGAAGTGTTGGAAACTATATTTTTAAAATTTGTCGTGAGTCTTTGAAATGTTCAAGGATGTTTGATATGATCAAACATATCAATTTATGGCAATTAGTTTTAAAATTATTTAATGAATATGATTCTTACTCATTATTATTCTTCTACGATTCCATCGTGATGAAATTGGTCAGTGGGAGAAATCGAATCTTATATGATTTGATTTGTTTGATATTGAGTGTTACCGAATTAGTTTCAATACTCTTGGGGATATGCTCCAGTAACACTAATTCATTTTTTTTAATTAAGGTTCCATTAGTTTCTACAGGTACGTATATGATATGTATAAGTAGAAAATTCGAATCTTAAAAGGTTTAAGATTTGAATCTTTCTTTTATATAATGGTTATATAATTGAAAATGCTTGCGCCTCGAAGGTACAAGTAAAAATTTATAATTTATTCTATTTAATAGAATATTGTATTATATTTTATAGAATATATTTTCTACCATCTCGAGTAATAAAATAATTTTATTACTTGGTATGTAACATCGGATGTTGACCAATGTAGAAAAGACTTGACTTTTTTTTTTGATAAGGTAAGTATTATAACCAAAAGAAAACTATACAAAGAGCAAATGGGCATACCCCAGGCAACTAGAGAGGACAAGCCCTCCTAGAAGAAAAGCCGAAAGGCTACAAGAAAAGATCAACAGAAGATGTCATCGGGCAAGTGCCACGAAAGGTGAAGCCATTTATTGTCATAAGATGGTTTCACCTTGCGTAAAAAGCTAGCACGATTCCGAACATCAAAAACAATATCAAATAGAAGAGCAGAAACAGGCCGAAGAGGCATATCATGAGTGCGAGCATTCCTCTCCCTCCAAATATGGTAGACTGAGGCTGCAAAGGACAGACGAACCAATAGGTGACATAAAGAAGCATCGGTGAACTGACATAACCACTCAACAGTCTGACGCCAATCCCGGCGTCTCCAGTTTAACCCACACATAGCCAGAACAGACGACCATACCCTCGAAGAGAAAAGACACTGGAAAAAAAGATGATCAATGTCCTCACTTGAACAACCACAGAGAATACA
>SKCR01046350.1:0-41492 GCA_019454045.1 Zanthoxylum bungeanum
TCAAAATGTTTGTTTAATTTTTGCATATTATAAATTATCTTGATTACCCAAGATTGTTTATGTGCCTTCAGACTTAGTGTATGAGTGTCATACACAAGAGGATTTAAGTCTGAAGTTAGTAATCTTCAACAGTCCATAGAGAGCAAACAAAACGGGTACTTTGTTTGTGGTTTATTTGTAGCTGCAGTCCATTCTATATTTTATGGCGACCTTGATCCGAGATCGTCCATGTAGAGACATGAGAATGGAGGCACCTTGTATGATGTGATCATATATGAATGGACCCAGATAGAAATGACTTTCTTATAATATCCGTTAAGCAAAAAAAATCATTTCGATCTACTCGATGGACATATATGGATTGATCTTAATCCTGAGTGTACTACAAACTCCTGCATGGCAGGCTATGTCCTTTGATTTACAAAGGTGAGGTTGGTGTAGCAGTCCCGACCAATAGCTACGTACTTTGGAGGCATGGTCTGTTGTGTCGCTGGGAACGTTTTACATAGACATGGAGTTCACTCCTTCTTGCGAGAAGTAGAGAAGTATCTTTCTTAAGGGTTGATTCGGTACTTGAACGATTAGAGCGCTCAAGTCTTTCTATTACGAATGGAAAGATTAAAATTCATAATGGTTATGACTAAATCGTTCATTAGAGAATCAATGGTACTTAAGGTAAAAATAATTAGAGGGGTATAATGGACATTATGACCCGACTCTAATTATGAGATACTCATGAAGGGTTAATATATATATATAGTGACTATATTGATGGACACCGATTTGGTTCGGCTTAATATATCATTTGCGGCAACGAGAGTGCAACTTCGAGTTTTTAGTGGAATAACCCAGAGTTAATAATTCAGAATATTTAATTAAGAGCTTGATTAATATTTCGAGATTATTGGAGCTCAGAACCGTAGGTCTATTTGGTCCCCGTGCTAACTCGATATACTATAGATGATTTAATATAATTGGATAGTCCAATTATATACTCACAAATGTATAAATATTATTAATATGATTAATAATATTGATATGCACTTGATACTATATATTAAAAGGTTAGTATATAGTTATTTGATGATTATTAATTGCATATTATTAAATTATATAATTTATATAATTTAATAAATATAAATTTGATTTTTGATTTTCCAAAAATTATTTTTGGAAGGTGTTTGATTGGTTTGAGTAATTCTCTTTAGGAAAGGCAATTACATCTTTTATTTTTGTAACATATCATTTATTATAGTAATAAATGATTAATGTTGCAAAATTAAATAAGAAAAAACACCATGACTGAATTTGGGTTTGGATGAATAGGTAGGGTTTTGTTTTATTTTGTAAAATTAAAACCCTAAATATAAAAAGGAAAATATGATTTTTCTTTTGACAAGTTTTTCATCTAACCCTAGCCTCCATCTTCTTCTTCTTCATTCTATCTCAAAAGTTGAGACAAACCAAAAGAAAGAAAAAAAAATTAAAAACAAATATCAAGTGTGTTTAAATCTCTAAATGGTTTAGGGATTGTTAGCCCACACAAGTTTCCGTTGGTAACGAGATATAGTTCGGAAGACTTTGTGGTGTCAAACAAATCATCCTCTTCATCTCATTCTTGTTGTCCACGGCAATGAGCATTATTTTTGCTCTTTGCAGCCCCTATATTTGGTGAAACGGAACTCGATTTTGTTTCGTTTTAATCCAGTTTTTTGGGGAATATTTTGTGGTGTTTTAGGGCTGTGTTGGGGCTGTTTTCATGTGAAAAATCAAAACCAAAACACAGCCTTAGTCCACGCATTTCAGGGGCTGTTTCTGCAGTACGTTGGGCGCGAATCGAGTCCAAAACAGTCCAGTTTTTGTTAGGTTGTTCGGGGCTGTTCAAAGGGAAGGCCAGAAAAAAATTTCAAGTCTGATTTGTGTGCCTAAACCGTTTCCACTGCACAAGGAAAGCATTTCCTACAATTGGTATCAGAGTAAGGTTGAAAAGTGTTCTTAACCCTTCTCTTTTTCATTTAAAGTTATTGTTTTTAATATGTTTATATGAGTTATAACTATTGATTTGCATGTTTAGATGAGTAGGCACAAAATTATATTCATATGATGCATGATTATTGTTTTTCATGTGATAAATGGATTTTGCATTGGTCGTAAATTTTTCCGGCCCTTATTTTAATGTTGATTTTATTTTTGGGATGTAAGGCCATTGTTTACAATTGTTGTATTTTTATTTTCCAATGTAAAATTTCAATTATTGTAATTTGGAGTAACGAAATCGCAAAAGGAGCCAACACCACATTAGAGCGTGATTTGATGACCAAGGGATGTCTTGGGTATTTTTTTATACTAATTAGATTAGTATAGGGAAAAATAAGAGTCTGGTCAATGCAAAATATTTTTTATGTTATATGTATGTTTAATTCGAATTGTTTAATAACATGTCATATAGCTTAGGTGTCTACTCTTGCATTCACATGTCATAACATGTTTTATATGAATTATCATTATAGACATGAAATATGATTTTAAGTGATTTAAAATGTTTAAATTAGAATATGATATGGATGGAAAATAATTAATTGGATTAATTGGTTTTAAGATTTAAAATTTGAATTCTAATATATTGGGCTTAATTAGTGTATAATAAATTCCATTGGTATATAGGATGGAAACCCAGACATAAATTCCATAACTGAATCCGAACAGACGGTAATGTGGTCTGCACTCGAGATACAATTCCATGTACCATTGGATTTTATAACGCACTAAGATTAATTAAATAGTGTAATATAAATCTTGACCTTTTTAGGATTCTAAAATTTTAAACCAATTAGTGTTCTAGTATTTTAAAAGTTAAAATATAATAGGCCACTAATATCACTCTAATTAAATTATTTTAATTGAGTAATACTATTAGTAGAGACTAATGGAAATTAGTGATATAATTTTTTAGAGTTAAAATTGGTTAGGTCACTAATAATGTACTAATATAAATAAGAGTTATGATTTAGCCGCCATAAATTTATTCAAACTAGTTATATTAAAATATTAGATATTTTATAAATAGAAACCTTAAACCTAAAATAGTGAGTGGGAGAGGGATATACGACAGTGTATCCCGCGATATCCATTGTTAGTCCGAAAACGTGAGATTCAAAAGGCGCTTTGAGACGGCTTTGCTTTCGTCCCCTTATGGATGGTGTCTATTTTGGGTCAAAATCAGGTTTGAATTCCGAGATGATATGGATTCTAGATGTATTTTGTGAACTGACCTACCTTACGGTGGCACTTCACTCGTTAAGTCCAAGAATCCCGAAACGGCGGTCACACTCACAAAGGAATAATTAACTGTTAATAAAATTCCTTGATTGAATCAAACAGTAGTTGTTTAATATATAAATAATAGTTATTCTCGCATATATTAATCGACTGAGATTGTCTCGATCTATCATGCAAGTACTTGACCTACCTACGGCGGCACTTACTTGTGGGATGATAGATTTCTGTGGCATAGTAATTCTGTTAGGTTTATAATTCGTTATTCCTGGTTTATGCATCATGTTTAATTTTATGCCAAAATTGTAATGATATTTTAATATGCGATGAATGTTAAATGCATGTTTATTTCATTTTTCAGCCATGGTTTCTCCAATTATTTCCATACTCTCAAACGATAAATTAATGGGAGAATATTATGTTTAAGTGGAAAAGTAACATGAACAATATCCTAGTCTGCGAAGACCTAAGTTTGTCCTGACGGAGGAGGGTCCTCCCGAGCTGGCCAAAAATGCTGGCCAAGCTGTGCGTGATACCTATCAGAAATAGGTCGCAGCAAATGAGAAAGCATGCTGCTACTTGCTAGCATGGATGTCTGAGGTTCTTGCTGCAAAGTATTAACATATGGCTTCAGTATTTCAGATGATGGAGTCATTGCAGGGCATGTTCAGGCAACCTTCGGAGCGTCAACGTCATGAGGCTATGGTCTCAGCGATGACTGCTAGGATGAAGGATGTGACATCAGTCCGAGAGCATGTGTTGAGGATGATGACCTATATCAACACTGTTGAAACCCATGGAGCTCATATTGACGAGCGTAGCCAGGTGACCATGATTATGGAAACTCTTCTGAAGAGTTTCCTATAGTTTAAAAGCCAATATTTATGAACAAGTTGACTTTTCTTTGACCCACTACAAGTCCACGCTTGTGGATCCTCGTAAGTCCAGTGCTGAGGCAAATATTGCCGATTCTTCTAAATCTGCAAAGATGAAGAAGAATAGCACTGGGAAGGCTAAGGCTAAGCCCATGAAGAGAAGAACAACAAGAAGGCTCCAATGATGCCAAGCCCAAGGGAAAGTGTTTCCACTGCAACAAGAACGGACATTGGAAAAGGAATTGTCCTAAATACCTTGCTGAGCTGAAGGAGAAAAAGAATACATGTAAATATGATTTACTCGTTATCGAAACTCTATTAGTGGAGGATGATAAATCTGTTTGGATTGTTGATTCTGGAGCCACTAACCATATCTGTTCTTCTTTGCAGCTACTTGACTCATGGATGGACCTTGCTGAATGTGACTACACCATGAGGGTCGAGACATAGGATTCCGTTACAGCGAGAGCAGTGGGAGTTTCTAATTTAAATTTTACAAATAATAGTTATTTAAATTTGAACAATGTGTTATTCATTCCTGGTTTCCGCAGGAATTTGATTTCTGTTTCTAAACTTTTTGATAATGGTTATTCAATTTCTTTTAATAGCCAATTAGTTATTATTGGTATAAATCGATTAACCATATGCACATGAAACTCATAAAATAACTTGTATATGTAATAATACCGTTAACACATAGGTCACTGCTCAACGCTGAAATATTTAAGGTTGAGAAACCTAAAACTAAACAGCAAAATATTTATCACGATGACACATATCTGTGGCATCTTAGACTTGGTCATAACAATCTTGACCGAATAGACAAATTGATAAAGAACAGAGCCTTAAACCAGTTAAATCTCGGAACTTTACCAATCTGTGAATCCTGTTTAGAAGGAAAAATGACCAAGAGACCTTTTACTGGAAAAGGTATAATTGCCAATCAACCACTTAAGCTAATACATTCGGACGTTTGCGGACCGATGAATGTAAGAGCCCAGAGTGGTTATGAATACTAATCACATTCATTGATGATTATTCTAAATATGGGTATGTTTACCTAATACAACATAAGTCAGATACTTTTGAAAAGTTCAAAGAGTATCGTGCTGAGGTTGAGAACCATTTAGGTAAAACAATCAAAACTCTACGATCAGATCGTGGAAGAGAATACATTGACAGAGATTTCGAGGAATTCTTAGTTGAGCATATGATAGTATCCCATCTCACAGTACCTGGAACACCACAATAAAATGGTGTTGCAGAGAGGAGAAATCGGACCCTACTAGACATGATGAGATCTATGTTTAGTTATAGCTCACTACCTAGTTCATTTTGGGGATATGCACTGGAAACTGCAAAGCATATCCTTAATGTAATTCCATCCAAGTCTGGTTCCTAAGACTCCCTTAGAGTTGTGGATTGGTCGTAAACTAGTTTGCGATATTTCCACATATAGGGTGTCCAGCACATGGCTAAAGAATAAGACTACAAAGTTGGAGCCACGTTCTCAGGTGTGCCTATTTGTAGGCTATCCTAAGGAGACTATGGGTGAATTCTTCTATAGTATTGAAGATAACACAGTATTTGTATCGATAAATGCTATGTTTCTAGAGGAGGACTATATGAGGGAGTTCAAGCCTCGAAGTAAAGTGTTACTCGATGAGTTACTTGCTGGTTCGACCAGCACACCATCGTCAACGGTAGTTGACAAATACATAGCACCTTCGACATCTTAGATTTAGATGTAAGTTCATCAAATGATCTACCACCTAGACGCAGTGGGAGGGTTGTACGACAACATGATCGCTACCTTGGGGTAGGAGAGGCACAAGTTATTGCATTCAGCTATAACGACCGGTAGTTTTTACTACTGTATATAACTGTACTATTACGAAAGGGACGAAGGTACATAAAATAAATATTTTAGACTTAAATATACTTATAGAATGAATTTGGGGATAATCGGTAAATTCCTCGAAGTCCCGGGACGAGACTGTACATTGTTTCCTTTTGAATAGCCTGTGGTATTTGGGGCGTAACATTTTCATATAAATCCGATTTTAATGAAATTTATACCTTCGGAAAGCTGAGATCGACACCTACAACTTCCCCGTTGAACATTTTCCCAATTCGAACCAGAAACTGGTCAAAAATGTAAGTCAAAATCCTGATGAATAGTAATTTCGCCCCAAATGTAAAAATCTCAATTTTTCTCCAGACTTCCACACTCTTCTCCAACCTTCCAAATATTAAATGACCCCACTATATCAAGATTTCACTATTCACTAATTCACAAAAAAAAAATGAAAAGAAAAGGAAGAAGAAGGAGGAGGAGGAGGAAGAAAGAAGAGGAAGCAAGGATCCAATTCCATTCACCAATCAAAGAAAAAGAAGGGAAATCATGGAAGACATGAGGGATTATAGAAAACAAGGAAAAAGAGGTAAGAAACCCATTTGACCCATTTTCTTACTTTTAGAGTTTTTAAGTTTTGATGATTATAGTAGGTTGATTGGCTTGGATGTGATGGTGAATGAATGGTTATTGTGCTAAAAATGATGATTGGGGTAAAATCCCCAACTTACTAAATTTGGGGTAAGAATAAGTGAAGTTAGTGGATTGAATATTAGTTGGTTGTAATAGTATTGTGAGTATTTATTTAAGTTTAATAACATGGTTTATGTGATAGAATTTATATGGAAGCATTGGGGATGTA
Source organism: Zanthoxylum bungeanum (assembly GCA_019454045.1). NCBI lineage: Eukaryota > Viridiplantae > Streptophyta > Magnoliopsida > Sapindales > Rutaceae > Zanthoxylum > Zanthoxylum bungeanum. The sequence continues at coordinate 6,869 of SKCR01046350.1, forward strand.
TTCGCCTAAGAAAACTTGAAGACCAGTGCAGAACCTGGAAAATCAGGTTCGCGTCGCGACGCAAAAAGGAGCATGCGTCGCGACGTGTGCTGGAAAATTGAGATTCATTTCTGCGTTGTACGCGTCACGACTCGTAACACCTTGCGTCGCGACGCGAGGTCAAAAATTTTCTGAAACTTATTTAAACCATTCCAGTTCCACCCTAGTATGTTAGAGACCACCCTTAATGTCTCGTATCAGTTTGAGAATAGACAACACACTGTGATATAAGAATAATATGCTTTGAAATATTAAGTAAGAGCTTGAGTGGAAAATTTAGGCTAATTTGGAATATGTTCCCCAGCCCATTTTCTAACCAAGTTGTCGATTTTAGGTGTTGGGGTTTTAGGGGGAATATCGGTAACGCAGCGGAAGCGGTGGAAAATCAAATTTTCCGATTTCAAAACTTTTTCTCGGATTAATTAAATAAACATATTTATTTAATTATCCAATAATCAAATTATGAAATAAAATTCAATAAATCATATTTAAGTGAATTTACCGAATTACCCTTACACTTGGTATTTTGTCCATTTAGTCCGAAATTGATCAAATCAATTTTGAATGATTCTAAATCATTCTAAGATGAACTTAGCATGTTCAAAACATCAAAACACCAAAGGCAACATAAATCCCAAAAATGACCCATTTGGCCGAGAGCTTCATTAAGCTTCCAACTTGTGCATTTTGTGATTTCATGCTTCAAGACACATCCAAATGAAATCCAATCAACATGAAACTTTATATGCATCATATACACATCCTAATACACCATATAAATGAAAATCCCCAAATTGGGAAGTGGTCTTAAACCCTAATTTTTCAATTTCTTCAAATTGGACAAATTAGAAAATTGGTTAAATCAAATACTTCAATCATGTTTCTTCCATCCAATCAAGTCTCAACACAATGAAACAACTATAGAACAATTCTTGGTCATTTAAGAGTGGGTCAATAACTCTAGAATGGCAACAAGGTTCTAAAACCTTAAAGAATGTTTTATTACTACATTAGTAATAAACTTCCAACATCATACATGCATATCACCTTCATCAAACTTTTATCCATCAAAAGTACAAAGAATAAAGAATAGAAAAACTCAAGAACATCACAAGATGTTGCTCACAACAAGAGGAACAAATTACTCTCTAATGGAAGGTTGAAAATACTTACTAAATTCCAAGTTTTTCCTTATTTTTCTTTTCTTTTCTCTCTACCTTCTTTGCCTTGTTTTAAAGGAGTTTTGATAAAGTGAAAAGGTTCCTTAAACCCTAAAATTAAATGAAACAATATATACTTCCCCAATGTAAGCCTTGGCCGAATTTGGCCTAAAGCAAATACAAGTTACATTAGTTTCATTTCATTTGAATTTCATTTGCCAAGTTGATAAAATGATCATTACATTTTAATGACAATTTCAACTTAGTCAACAATAGCAACATGAAAAATATAACCATTATATTCAATTAGGGTCATGGCCGAAAATTTGACAAAAAATAAAGAAAATGATATTTCAATTTTAAACACTTTAAACAAATATCAAAGAAGTCCAATCCAATTTGACTACCATTTCCTTTACTTTAAAGTCAACAATAAACACTTATAATCATTTCCTAACTTTATCATTTGGTAAGATATTTATATTTTAATTATATTAATCATTTAACAATTAAATAATTAATTAATTATTAAATACAAATATCTCAAATATATGTATTATACTTACTTTAAATATCTCAAATACATATAATATATATATGTCAAATAACTTTATTTGAAAATTTATTAATGTGTATTTAATAATATAATAGTTAAATACAAATACACATTAATTAGGAAATGACGGTTCGGCCCGTTCGCATGTATTTTTCGTTTAACGTTTAAAAAATTTATAATAATCATCATTATTCATAAAAGTTGTCCTAGTGCTCTACGAGTATGTTTCATTATTGAGACTCTCTAGATTCAGGTATATCCGTCACGAAATCCAATTTCGTATCCATAATTTATCCACCCGTAAATTATGATGATCACGGATAAACTAGCTGAATCATACAGGTCGAGGTCATTGTATACGTATAATCCCTCCGTCACAGGTATCCAGATAATCCCAGAGATATAGATGTAAACGTCAAATCTCTATAGGTATTATCTCGTCGACGTATCTATTAGCAATCTCTAAATAACAATCGGAACTTACTTCCGAAGTATACTGTGGCCACAGATTTAACAGACTGCTATTATATATGGACTACCTATGCTCTGTACACATAACTGACGGATCTTATCTTGATACACACAGGATATCCTGAGGATCGGTCCACACCCAACGAACAGGCGGAGGTCTGATCTAATAGATCGGTGACGTGACTGCCATCTAAGTGTGGAGGATGTCTCATACATCCACATGGTATCTCAAGTCGAATGACCACTATGCTACTCAACCCGTGAAGATTCTTATTGACGTTGGTGTACCATCCATTAAGAATCTTCGGTGAGTCGTTCAGTGTTTATCCACTATAAACACCTACACGTCTATACGAGTCTCCCTAGACTCATGGTTCATTGGGATAAACCATCGGAGCAAGTCACGATATACGACATGTACTGGTCTCAACGGATTTAACTAATCGACCCGTGTTAGTAAATCTTGACCAGGAACAATATTTGATAATATACATTTAGCAGTGACACTTCCCAATGTCAATTACAAACTCCCTTTGTAACTGTGTACTGCATTATATATTATCGGGCCCTTTGTCTAATATATACATATCACTAAACAACATTTAGTTTCAATCTAATCGTAATCAGATCGAATACGTATATAAAAACAAGAGGTGCAACCATAAATAAATAAATATTATGGAATAAGGGGATGTTCGTTTCATGAATCAGACATAAATACGGTCCGAATTGGCGCTCTGAGCACCAACCCAACATTATGGTCATCGCATGAACCATAAATTTTCCTCAGCAAGCGAATGCCAGCCAGATTCCAAAACTGTGAGTGGACACTCTTCTTTTAAACTAATTTTTATTTGATTTAGACTTATATTCTACGCTTTTGGGCGTTAGAAGATTTTCTTTAACATTTATTTTCATATAAAGTTATGTTTGAGAAAGTAAATATTTTTCAGAAAATATTGTGTACAGTTTTGAGACTCAAAGTATGATTTTTATGTTTTTCGGGGCATGGGGGGAAAACCCACCCCAGTATGCAACTTGATACAGTTTAGAATTGACGGACAAAGACATGTGCACATGTAGAGGACTGGGGGACGACGATCATAACACCCCCAGATCCTAGAGCAGAGCTAGGGGGACGGCAATACGTAACTTCCATAGATCCTAGTTTTCAGAGCTTGGGTGGTAGCATAGATCCGCACCTCCGCACCCCCAGTTCTAGTTTGTGGCTTGGGGGACAGCGATACGTAATGCCCACAGACCACCAGTTTCAGAGACAGTAGTGGCATGATTTGGGAGACGGCGATACGTAACGCCCCAAAGTCATGGATTTACACTGCTGGCTACAGTTAGGCGTATGGGGGGATAAAGATACGTAACGCTCTCATACGTCAAAGTTTTCAGATACATAGTAGTTCACATTGATCATATTTTCAAACAGTTTTTCAGAAAATCAGACTTTCAGAAACAATTTCAGAACCATATTTTCAAAAGTAGGTTTTAAAAAGATAAGTTTTACTAAAGAGGTTTCGAGTAAAGTTTTCAGAAATAAAGTTTTCCTAAAAGTTTTTCATTGAAAATCTTGGATTTAGAACCAAATGTTTTTTTATAACCATTTCAGTTTTTAGTCCACTCACTTAGATCGTTCAACGATCTAACCCTCATCCCAGTTTTCTATGATTGCAGGTTTTCTTGGAGGACGAGCTCGGGAGGACGGATATTGATACAGTCACTAGGGTTTGGAGTCCACCAGTTTAGAGTCAGAGAGCATAAGAGTCCGGTCAGAGTCAAAATAGAAGTCATGTACCAGTTTCTATTCATGTCGTAGTCGTTGTAAAGACACATGTTTTTATGTATACAATTTTTGGAGTTGAGTTTGCATGATAAGTTGTTGGGTTTGGGCTACGGTCTCTTACATATATATATATATATATATATATATATATTAGAGAAAATAATATCAGAAATTGAATAGCAGTTATTAGCGTCAGAGGCTTATGGGGTTAGTACAGTCTATCCCCTGCTGGTAGCATTTCCCAGATCGGGGATGTTACACCAGCGATGGTATAGATGATCCATTGACCTATCATAGTGCAATGGATGACTCTGACAAAGAGGAATGGCTCAAAGCCATGAACTTGGAGATGAAGTCTATATACTCCAAATCAGTCTGGGAACTTGTAGATCAACTTGATGGGGTGAAACCCATAGGTTGCAAGTGGATCTACAAGAGGAAGAGGGGAGCATATGAGAAGGTACAGACCTTCAAGGCTAGGCTAGTGGCCAAGGGTTATACCCAGAAAGAGGGAGTTGACTATGAGAAAACTTTCTCGCCAGTAGCCATGCTCAAATCCATCTGCACTTTTCTACCCATTGCCGCATATTATGACTATGAAATTTGGGAAATGGACGTCAAGAATGCATTCTTGAATGGCAATCTTGATGAGAGTATCTATACGGTACAACCAGAGGGGTTCATAGCCCAAGGTCAAGAGAAAAAGGTTTGCAAGCTCCAAATGTCCATTTATGGACTTAAGCAGGCATCTCGATCTTGGAATATAAAATTTGATACCACGATCAAGTCTTATGATTTTGAGCAAAATATTGATGAGCCTTGTGTATACAAGCGCATCATTGACGGGAAGGTGGTTTTTCTTGTTTTATACGTCGATGATATTTTACTCATTGGGAATTATGTAAAGATATTATCGGATGTGAATACCTGGCTAGCTAACCAATTCCAAATGAAGAGGCCGGTTATGTTCTTGGGATTCAGATACTTCGGGATCACAAGAAATTATTGTTAGCTATGTCTCAGGCATCCTATATCGACAAGATCCTTGTGCGATTTGGGATACAGAATTCCAAGAAAGACAATCTGTCTTATCGGTATGGAATTCATTTGTCAAATGAACAGTCTCCTAAGACACCCTCAAGATATTGAGGAAATGAGATATATCACATATGCCTCAGCAGTTGGTAGTATCATGTATGTTATGTTATGCACGAGACCGGACATCTGTTTTACAGTGGGAGTAGTCAGTAGGTTTCAGTCGAACCCAGGATTGGATCACTAGGTGGCTGTGAAACACATTCTCAAGTATCTTAAGATAACGAGAGATTATATGCTAGTATATTCTGGTGAGGATATGATTCTAAGAGGATATACGGACTCTGATTTTCAGACAAATGTCGATTCTAGGAAATCAACATCTGGATTAGTGTTTACCCTAGGTGGGGGGCTATAGTATGGCGGAGTATAAAGCAATCTTGCATTGCTGACTCCACCATGGAGGTTGAATATTTAGCAACGTGTGAAGCAGCTAAGGAAACAGTCTGGCTCCGTAAATTCTTGGGAGATCTAGAAGTTGTTCCAGAGCGAATTAAAAAGAACCAAAAAGCCACAAGAGGGGAAAACATATAGGGAGGGAATATCATCTCATCAGGAGATAGTGCAGAGATGAGACGTTACTGTCACAAAGATTGCATCCGCAGAGAACCTGGCTGATCCGTTTACAAAGACCTTATCAGCTAAAGTGTTTGAAGGTCACCTAGATAGGTCACCTAGATGGTCTAGGATTACGTGACATGTCCCATTTGCTCTAGTGCAAGTGGGAGATTGTTGGGATGTATACCCTAGAGCTGCATGTAATGTAGACGGCTTTATATGTTTTGAAATAAAATGATGCATTATTTATTTATCAAAATGTTTTGTTAATTTTCTCATATTATAAATTATCTTGATTACCCTATATTACTTATGTGCCTTCAGACTTAGTGTATGGGTGTCATTTAAGTCTGAATTTAGTAATCTTAAACAGTCCATAGAGAGCAAACAAAGCGGGTACTTTGTTTGTGGTTTTATATAGCTGCGGTCCATTCTATATTTGTATGGCAACCTTGATCTGGGATCATCCATGTAGAGACATGAAAATAGAGGCACCTTGTATGATGTGATCATATAGGACTGGACCCAGATGGAAATGACTTTCTTATAATATCCGTTAAACAAATAAAATCATTTTGATCTACTAGATGGTCATATATGGATTGATCTTAATCCTGAGTGTACTACGAACTCTTGCATGGCAGGTTATGTCCTTTGATTTACAAATGTGAGGTTGGTGTAGCAGTCCCAACCAATAGCTACGTACTTTGGGACATGGTCTGTTGTGTAGCTGGGAACGTTTTATATAGACATGGAGTTCACTCTTTCTTGTGAGAAGTAGATGAGTATCTTTCTTAAGGGTTGATTCGGTACATGAAAGGTTAGAGTGTTCAAGTCTTTATATTACGAATGGAAAGATTAAAATTCATAATGGTTATGAGTAAATCGTTCATTAGAGAATCAATGGTACTTAAGGTAAAAATAATTAGAGGGGTATAACGGACATTATGACACGGCTCTAATTACGAGATACTCGTGAAGGGTTAATCTATATGTAGTGACTATATCGATGGACACCGACTTGGTTCGGCTTAATATATCATCTGCGACAACGAGAGTGCAACTTCGGGTTTTTAGTGGAATAATCCGGAGTTAATAATTCAGAATATTTAATTAAGAGCTTAATTAATATTTCGAGATTATTGGAGCTCGGAACCGTTGGTCCATTTAGTCCATATGCTAGCTCAATATACTATAGCAGATTTAGAATAATTGGATAGTCCAATTATATACTCACAAATGTATAAATATTATTAATATGATTAATAATATTGATATGTCACACTTGATATTATACATTAAAAGGTTAGTATATAGTTATTTGACGATTATTAATTGCATATTATTAAATTATATTATTTATATAATTTAATAAATATAAAATTTGATTTTTGATTTTCCAAAAATGGTTTTTGGAATGTGTTTGATTGGTTTGAGTAATTACTCTTTATAAGGCAATTAAATCTTTTATTTTTAACATATCCTTTATTATAGTAATAAAGGATTAATGTTACAAAATTAAATTAAAAAAAACCATCATGGCCGAATTTGGGCATGAAGGAATAGGTAGGTTTTGTTTTATTTTGTAAAATAAAACCCTAAATATAAAAAGGAAAATATGATTTTTCTTTTGACAAGCCTTTCATTCGAACCCTAGCCTCCATCTTCTTCTTCTTCATTCTCTCTCAAAAGTTGAGACAAACAAAAAGAAAGAAAAAGAAAAAATTAAAACAAATATCAAGTGTGTTTTAATCTCTAAATATTTTAGAGATTGTTAAGTGAGTCTTGCCCACACAAGTTTCTGTTGGTAATGATATATAGTTCGAAAGATTTTGTGGTGTCGAACAAATCATCCTCCTCATCTCATTATTGTTGTCCACTGCAGTGAGCATTATTTTTGCTCATTGTCGCCCCTATACTTGTGAAACGGAACTCAATTTGGTTTCGTTTTAATTCAGTTTTTGGGGAATATTTTGTGGTGTTTTGGGACTGTGTTGGGGTTGTTTTCAAGTGAAAAATCAGAACAAAAATACAGCCTTAGTCCACGCATTTTAGGGGCTGTTTTTTGCAGTGTGTTGGGCGTGAATCGAGTCCAAAACGGTCCAATTTTTGTCTGGATGGTCGGGGCTGTTCGGGGACTGTTACGGGGCTATTTCGGGGCTGGAATTTTATCTAAAACTGAAGCAAAATTTCAGTGGTGGTGGCAGTAACATTCGAGAGTTTCAAAGGAAGAGCATAAAAAAAATTTCAAGTACGATCTGTGTGCCTAAACTGTTTCCATTGCTCAATGAAAGTGTTTCCTACATGAAACATCTATTATTTGTTTTCTTATGATACGAGACTCATCATCCATTCTATTAACATCATCTGTCAATCTAGACAACACGCAATAATATTGGTCAATGATATATTATTGTCCTGAATAACAATCACATTTTACCAAGAACTTAATTTAAGACATATATAAATATCGTTGACTCTCATATCACAAATGTCTTTTGGATTAACGATATTCATCTAACATAATGTCTCATGACATACACATAAAATATTGATGTAATAATGTAGTTAACAAATGTCTTTTATTATAAATAATAAATTATATTACAAACATTATGTCTTAAACCATTTACATCCATAACTGGTTTTAGGACATACAATCTAACAATACATGCATGAGAATTCTTAAAAATTGTAATAACTTACTGTGGGGACACAGGATCTGGGCGACGCATGCTGTCCCGGGCTCGCGGCCCGGTCGGGAGTACGGAGTAGCCACATGGGACTAAACCTGAGAATGATGGAGTCGCCACCCGGTGTGAACCGGAAAAATGAGATTTAAGGCCGCACTCACCCCTCGCAAGGAAGACCTCAAACTGTTGGGTTCGGAATGGTCCCTTACTTATGTCACTTGTAATGAAAGGATTTATGTACTAATTTAATCAAGTTTAAGTAACACTTATTTCCAAAAGTATCATGCTTCTAAATTCACATGCATACATCAACAAGTTCATCACAACATGCAACATCTCATGGCAATCTCATGAACATTTCTCAATCATATGATATGGAAAAACTAAGAACAACCTAATCATGTTTGAATACTATCTCATGAACATATTAACCAAATAACATGCTAACAGCCTAATCATGCTTGAGTATCATCATCCAAGAACACATAGAAGGGATAAATGCAGGAATACAAATAATATGATTGGCTACATAATACAAGAAAGATCAACCAAGAGGCAATTATGCATGAATATGATGAGACAGACTCAGTTCAGTGTGTGCGCGTTCGTGTAGCGTTCGTAAACGCGTTCGAACGGTAAACAGAAGGTTCGCGTTCGTATAGCGTTTGAGAACGCATTCGAACGGAACCAGACCTGATGCATGATAAGACTAAGAAAGTGTGTATGCGTTCGCGTAGCGTTCGAGAATGCGTTCGAATGGAACCAGACCTGATGCATGCTAAGACTAAGAAAGTGTGTGTGCGTTCGCGTAGCGTTTGTAAAACGTGTTCGAACGGGAAACAGAATGTTCACGTTCGTATAGTGTTCGATAACGCGTTCGAACAGATCCAGACCCGATGAAACAAAATGCATGCGCGTTCGAGTAGCGTTTGTAAAACGCGTTCGAACGGAAAATAGAATGGTCGCGTTCGTATAGCGTTTGATAACGCGTTCGAACGGGAACTGACCTGATGTACAAAATGTGATGCAATACATACATAAAAAAAGCAAATAGTGAAATACGAGGCGCGACGAAGCATCGTGGCAAAGGATTTTAACCTCTTCAATTAGAGGACCTTTCACCATACTTACTAAGCCCATGCGTTTATCTCAATGCATATAAAAATAAAGACAATCATATCAAACTTAGTATATCCGATTGAACATATCTTGCATTCAACCGAACACACATCAACCGCCGCGGCAAAGCATCGTGGTAAAGGATTTTAACCCCTCCAAATAGGGGACATTTAATCCGACTTACTAAGCCCATGCGCTCGGTTGTATCACACATACAAAAGTAACATGCAAAATTCTAATAATGAAAAATAAATAAACCGAAGCAACATAAAACAAAAGAGTGTGCCGTTTACTCAAGTGGTACGTGGAGTTGTATCCCGAGTACAGATCATACTACCGTCCATTCGGAATCGGCTATGAAATTTATGTCCGGGTTTCCATCCTATATACCACAAGAGACGACACTTTTCCATTCATCCAATACCCACAACACACATCATACACAAACAAGATTCAACAAATAATTAAAATACGATCAAGATAAATAACAAAAATCAAATAAAGATGAGTGTGAAAAGTACCCTCAGGTCTAACCTTTTAAATCACCACTCGGATGTACGGCACACGATCGTCGGAATGGTGGATGCTCCGCAACTCTTCCGGTTCACTGCTCTCGTTCGTTGTCTCACCGTTTGGAGTCGTCGTTCTCCGTCTTTTGCTGCTGCTTTTGACTCCGATTCGCTGCCGTTTTGCTACTGTTCTGCTGCTGTATTTTAGTTACTGTTCTTGGGATGTTTTGGCTATTGTTTTGGGTGTGATTTTCGGTGGTGTTATGGTGTGGTTCGGGGGCTGTTTTAATGAGGTAAATGGGCTGTTCGGGATGTGTTTTGGTCAAGGCAGTGAGGGTTCTTTGGTTTGTGATCTTCGATTATTGAGAGTGATGGAGAGTTGTGTCAATAAGCTTTGGGTGTTTCTTGTGGGTGTTGTGATTTTCGTGTGAGTTGTGTGTATGAGCTTGGGTGTTTCTTGTGTGAATGAGCTAGGGGAAAGGGGTTGGAAATTCTTTGCTTCTTTTCTTGTAATGGGCGTGCACTAGGGGAGGGGAATGCCTTGGAGAGGTGTTGTTTATATAGAGAATGGCTAGGGCTTCACCTTATCTCACAAGGAAGGGATTTGGCATTAAAGGGAGGATTTGATTTGGTGTTGGACAAGGTAAGCAAGGGATTTGATAGGGGACAAATTTGGTTTAGATTAGGAATACAATATTTTTAATTGGTTATGATTGATTTTAATTAGGCATGACATCTTTTTAATTTAGTATGTGATTTTGTTTAGTTAGGAAGTTAATATATTTGATTTGTCTTAATTAGGTATGATTATATTTTATGTTTTATTTAATTGGTAAATGGTTTAAATATTTTATTTAATTCAATGTTTAATTTAATTAAGATTTAATTTAATTTCCCATGTGTTTTAAATGTGTTTCATTAATTGGGATGTGTTTTATGGGCTTTGGTGGGTTAATTGGGCTTGGGTGAGGCTAGCAGCAAAACCAGAATTACCGACACCGTTCGAACGCCTCCTCTAACGCGGCACGAACGCCCGCAATCTGTTTGACGTTCGAACGAAGTAACGAACGTAGCACGAACGAAAATAGTGAACTTGTGAAATGAATCTGATGACGTACTTATTTTTAATTTCCCTTCTTCCGACGTCTGTTTCTCATGACTTAAAAGGTAGTGCCTCCAAATAAGACTCATCATAGGTACTTATATGTAAAAATGCAGTGCCTACAGTCGCCCCCACTTTGATGGGACTTGTGTAATGTGCAACAGTGACAATCCTATCAAAGTTATGCAATGCATTTTCACTTACCTGGCGCGCCAACTGCCACTTGACTTTCCACGTGTTGAGTTGATTTGGGTGGTGAGGTGCTGCGACCCCTGGTTCATTCCCGAAACGTGTGATGTGGTCCATTCACGAACCGTTACTGTGAGGTGGTCCATTCCCGAACCGTGTTTCCATTCTTGGAGTGCCATTCTTGGCTTGTGATGCAATGGGCCTCAACCCTATGACTCATCCCCAAAACTGATAGTGATGTGGGCCTCGACCCTGGGACTCATCCCCAAAACTGATGCTGAAGTGAGCCTCGGCCCTAACTGCTACTGATATGGGCCTCGCCCCCACTGATACTGATGTGTGCCTCGACCCTCGGGATTCATCCCAAACTGATACTGATGTGGGCCTCGACCCTCGGGATTCATTCCTGGATTCATTCCAAAATTCTGAGAGATTCATTCCTTGGATTCGTTCCAAAATCTGAGAGATTCATTTCCCAAAACTGATGCTGAAGTGGGCCTCGGCCCTAACTGCTACTGATATGGGCCTTGCCCCCAGACTGATACTGATGTGGGCCTCGACCCTCGGGATTCATCCCAAACTGTTACTGATGTGGGCCTCGACCCTCGGGATTCATTCCAAAATTCTGAGAGATTCATTCCTTGGATTCGTTCCAAAATCTGAGAGATTCATTCCCCAAAACTGATGCTGAAGTGAGCCTCGGCCCTAACTGCTACTGATATGGGCCTCGCCCCTAGACTGATACTGATGTGGGCCTCGACCCTAGAATTCATCCCAAACTGATACTGATGTGGGCCTCGACCCTCGGGATTCATTCCTGGATTCATTCAAAATTCTGAGAGATTCATTCCTTGGATTCGTTCCAAAATCTGAGAGATTCATTCCCCGGATTCATTCCAAATTCTTGAGAGAATCATTCTCTGGATTCGTTCCAAATTCTGAGAGATTCATTCCATGGACTCGTTCCAAATTCTGAGAGATTCATTCCTTGGATTCGTTCCAAATTCTGAGAGATTTATTCCCTGGATTCGTTCCAAAATCTGAGAGATTCATTCCTGGATCGTTCCAAATTCTGATAGATTCATTCCCTGGATTCGTTCCAAATTCTGAGAGATTCATCCCTGGATTCTTTCCAAACTCTGAGAGATTCATTCCTGGATCCATTCCAAAATCTGAGAGATTCATTCCCTGGATCCATTCCAAAATCTGAGAGATTCATTCCCCGGATTCGTTCCAAATTCTGAGAGATTCATTCCCCGGATTCGTTCCAAATTCTGAGAGATTCATTCCCCGGATCCATTCCAAATTCTGAGAGATTCATTCCCTGGATTCGTTCCAAATTCTGAGAGATTCATTCCCTGGATTCGTTCCAAAATCTGAGAGATTCATTCCCCAGATTCATTCCAAATTCTGAGAGATTCATTCCCTGGATTCGTTCCTGAAACTGTACTGTTGCTGTTTCTGACTAGCTTGCCTTTGCTGCTTTTCTCTCTTTCTTTCTTCGAAACCTGTTAATATAAAACAAAACAAACACACACAAAAGATGCAAAATGTGTTACGTGTATGCATGTATGCATGAGTTTCATATCCCGTTGGGTTAGGTCTTCGGTCAATTCCCTTAGTGACAGCCCGGTCTTCTCTTCCTTAGGCAAAGTACTCCTTCAATCTATCTACACTAATTGGTTCTGTGAACTCACTCCCTTTCCAAGTCTAACAGTCTCACTGTCTTCATTTCCCAATTTCTGAATGGCCAACTTATCTTTTCTGCTTGCTTCTTCTGAGGATTCCCTACGTTCTGAGTATCATAGTACCAAGATTGAATGCTTTTGTCACATGCACTCATGTTGCAAGTTGAGAAGTTGAGATTCAGGCAAGTAAGCGAAGTGAACTTCTTTATTATTGTTGAGAAAAGGTTCGAACAAGCAAACAAAATCAATGTCTTTATTAAAAATGCAAGATAAACTTGGAGAAACAGCAGTGCCTTCTTCCTCAGCCTCTGGTTCTTTGTTGTTATTATCTCTTATCATGGCGGTTGAGGGTTTGGAGGACAAAGGTTTCAGGCAAGCCAAAGTTGATCATGGTGGTGGGACTGAGTGGTAATTTGGTAGAGGATTCATGTGTGTGCTGGGTTGCTCTCTTTCTGGGTCAGGTATTTTGTGGGTGTCAATCAGGTCTTGGATCTCATGCCTAAGGCGGAGGCAATTGTCAGTTTCGTGACCCTTTTGCTGGTGAAAATAACAGAATAAGTTCAAGTCAAGGTAGTGCGGCACAGGGCTGGGGAGTGGTTTAGGTTCCAAGGGTTTCAGGAGTCCTTGCATCTTCAATTTCTCAAACACATTTGATAGAGGTCTACCCAAGTTGGAGAAACGTCTGTTCCTGATGGCAGTGACCTCAGCACTGGAAGACTTGGCTTCAGGATGTCCCTCAAAATTCCTTCTATTCTGGCCATAAAACTTCTTGTTCTCGGCCTCATCTTCTTCAATATCCATGACAGTTTCCCTCAACTGTCGGAAATCCGCAATCATTGAAGTCATCCTCCTCAACTTGCCATAGATCGAGGGCTTAGTGCCCTTGATGATCATTTTAATCTGGTCCTTCTCAGAGGGCCGCGTCTGCATTTTCAGAAGCTGGCTTCTCCAGCGGTCTACATACTCCTTGAAGCTTTCTTCTGGCTTCTACTTAGTGTTCTCCAAATCACGAAGTGACAAATCAATCTCTAAGTCTGTAACATACTGTTTCAGGAATACATCTGCCAATTCCCTCCAATCCTCCTTAACATTTCTTTCAAGGCTATGGTACCACACTACGGGTGCCCCCTCAAGTGACATCCCAAACATTTTCTGAGCTTGGCGCTGTGTTAGGCCCACTGAACTCATAACTGACACATATTGTCGGAGGTGGACCCTCGGATCCCCATTCCCATTGAACTTGGCCATATCCGGCATCTTAAACTGATCAGGCAACTGTTCCTCAAAAGCCATCGCCTCATAGTCTAGTAATTCTTCGTCCTTACCCTTCATCTTACGGGTAACTGACTCAACCTGATCCCGAAGCTTCTGAAATTCTGCCTAAGACCCAATCACTTTGCATGTTGCATACTCTACCATGTCATCATCAAAAGTGGGGATATCATCCCCCAACCCATTCGGAGGCTCCTCGCGCCTCACATTCTCAGAATTTCCCCCAGCACGGGGCACATCCATATTTGTCATGGCAGTAGTCAAGGCTTGCAACTGTTCAGTAATCTTGGCGAAACCATTTTCCAACTGATCTATCCGGGATACCTCAATATCTGATTCACTCATGTCTGTTCTCAGTATTTTGGTGAGTCTTCCCTTTTTTCTAACCCAACGGGAATCTATGATGGCTTTCAGAACACAAGGGTTAACATGATGTATGTATGCATGGGGTACATGAGATGCATGTAACATATATAACATACTAAATCAACTAAAATTTTCAAACAAGTCGGCCCATTATCATTTTAGAAGCTTTTGGGATAACTGTCATAGGAATGAACTCGTCCCAGTTTAAATGGCCCAACGAGTTCACATCTCATGACAAATGGTCCAAATGGATCCAAACGATGATGTTCCCAAACACAAGCATAAAAGAAAGATAATGCAAACATAGAGTAATAATTTCTACAGAATGGCCCATCAACATTTCAGAAGCTTTGGGCCCAATGGTTATAAGGTACGAACTCACCCCAGTTTAAATGGCCCAGCAAGTCCGCATTTCTGACAATGGTCCAACTGCATCCAAATGAGGATGGTCCACAAGCACATACTCAAGGAAATAATTGTTACTTTAACCATACAACCCCGGTCTATGGGTGGGTTCGCAAGAGTGTAGACAAAGGCTCTCATCGTGAAGGATGGCCCACAACTAGGTCTCCCCAATCAATGGTTCGAGCAACCAAGTGAGCGCACCCTTTTTTATACACTAAGGTACGTGCCAATGAGCTATGGTGTGTGACGGACTGTCAAATGGATTTCCCGTTGTAGATTCCCCAGAGAAGGTGGAGCGAGGCTCACTTAAATACCCAAGCCTCTTAGGCTCTTATCGCTTGGTGTCAGGAATAATAACGAGTCCTCCAAATTAGTCCATCACAATAAGCTACGAGTAGATGGCCATATAGGTGCCTTCACAGCTTTTCCTTCTAGAAAGGTAGTGAATGAAGGAAGACACCAAACCATTACCTAGCCTTAAAATGCCTTTGATTAAACCCTCATTTTATCCACTATAGACACGGTCAATTAAAACATAAATCCAAACATTACAAGACAGTATTCGGGGCCGATTCTCTATCCCAGTGGAGCCGCCAGACTGTAGGGACATAGGATCTGGGCGACGCATGCTGTCCCGGGCTTGCGGCCCGGTCGGGAGTACGGAGTAGCAACAGGGGACTAAACCGGAGAATGATGGAGTCGCCACCCGGTGTGAACCGGAAAAATGAGATTTAAGGCCGCACTCACCCCCTCGCAAGGGAAGACCTCAAACCGTTGGGTTCGGAATGGTCCCTTACTTATGTCACTTGTAATGAAAGGATTTATGTAATAATTTAATCAAGTTTAAGTAACACTTATTTCCAAGAGTATCATGCTTCTAAATTCACATGCATACATCAACAAGTTCATCACAACATGCAACATCTCATGGCAATCTCATGAACATTTCTCAATCATATGATATGGAAAACTAAGAACAACCTAATCATGCTTGAATATATCTCATGAACATATTAACCAAATAACATGCTAACAGCCTAATCATGCTTGAGTATCATCCCAAGAACACATAGAATGGATAAATGCAGGAATACAAATAATATGATTGGCTACATAATACAAGAAAGATCAACCAAGAGGCAATTATGCATGAATATGATGAGACATACTCAGTTCAGTGTGTGCGCGTTCGTGTAGCGTTCATAAACGCGTTCGAACGGTAAACAGAAGGTTCGCGTTCGTATAGCGTTTGAGAACGCGTTCGAACGGAACCAGACCTGATGCATGATAAGACTAAGAAAGTGCGTATGCGTTCGCGTAGCGTTCGAGAACGCGTTCGAACGGAACCAGACCTGATGCATGCTAAGACTAAGAAAGTACGTGTGCGTTCACATAGCGTTTGTAAAACGCGTTCGAACGGGAAACAGAAGGTTCACGTTCGTATAGCGTTCGATAACGCGTTCGAACGGATCCAGACCTGATGAAACAAACTGCATGCGCGTTCGAGTAGCGTTTGTAAAACGCGTTCGAACGGAAAACAGAAGGGTCGCGTTCGTATAGCGTTTGATAACGCGTTCGAACGGGAACTGACCTGATGCACAAAATGTGATGCAATACATACATAAAAAAAGCAAATAGCGAAATACGAGGCGCGGCGAAGCATCGTGGCAAAGGATTTTAACCTCTTCAATTAGAGGACCTTTCAACCATACTTACTAAGCCCATGCGTTTATCTCAATGCATATAAAAATAAAGACAATCATATCAAACTTAGTATATCCGATTGAACATATCTTGCATTCAACCGAACACACATCAACCGGCGCGAAAAGCATCGTGGTAAAGGATTTTAACCCCTCCAAATAGGGGACCTTTAATCCGACTTACTAAGCCCATGCGCTCGGTTGTATCACACATACAAAAGTAACATGCAGAATTCTAATAATGAAAAATAAATAAACCGAAGCAACATAAAACAAAAGAGTGTGCCGTTTACTCAAGTGGTACGTGGAGTTGTATCCCGAGTACAGATCATACTACCGTCCATTCGGAATCGGCTATGAAATTTATGTCCGGGTTTCCATCCTATATACCACAAGAGAACACTTTTCCATTCTTCATCCAATACCCACACACACATCATACACAAACAAGATTCAACAAATAATTAAAATACGATCAAGATAAATAACAAAAATCAAATAAAGATGAGTGTGAAAAGTACCCTCAGGTCTAACCTTTTAAATCACCTCTCGGATGTACGGCACACGATCGTCGGAAGGTGGATGCTCCGCAACTCTTCCGGTTCACTGCTCTCGTTCGTTGTCTCACCGTTTGGAGTCGTCGTTCTCCGTCTTTTGCTGCTGCTTTTGACTCTGATTCGCTGCCGTTTTGCTACTGTTCTGCTGCTGTATTTTAGTTACTGTTCTTGGATGTTTTGGCTACTGTTTTGGGTGTGATTTTCGGTGGTGTTATGGTGTGGTTCGGGGGCTGTTTTGATGAGGTAAAGGGGATGTTCGGGATGTGTTTTGGTCAAGGCAGTGAGGGTTCTTTGGTTTGTGATCTTCGATTATTGAGAGTGAGGGAGAGTTGTGTCAATAAGCTTTGGGTGTTTCTTGTGGGTGTTGTGATTTTCGTGTGAGTTGTGTGTATGAGCTTGGGTGTTTCTTGTGTGAATGAGCTAGGGGAAAGGGGTTGGAAATTCTTTGCTTCTTTTCTTGTAATGGGCGTGCACTAGGGGATGGGAATGCCTTGGAGAGGTGTTGTTTATATAGAGAATGGCTAGGGCTTCACCTTGTCTCACAATGAAGGGATTTGGCATTAAATGGAGGATTTGATTTGGTGTTGGACAAGGAAAGCAAGGGATTTAATGGGGGGACAAATTTGGTTTAGATTAGGAATACAATATTTTTAATTGGTTATGATTGATTTTAATTAGGCATGACATCTTTTTAATTTAGTATGTGATTTTGTTTAGTTAGGAAGTTAATATATTTGATTTGTCTTAATTAGGTATGATTATATTTTATGTTTTATTTAATTGGTAAATGGTTTAAATATTTTATTTAATTCAATGTTTAATTTAATTAAGATTTAATTTAATTTCCCATGTGTTTTAAATGTGTTTCATTAATTGGGATGTGTTTTATGGGCTTTGGTGGGTTAATTGGGCTTGGGTGTGAGGCTAGCAGCAAAACCAGAATTACCGACACCGTTCGAACGCCTCCTCGAACGCGGCACGAACGCCCGCAATCTGTTTGACGTTCGAACGAAGTAACGAACGCAGCACGAACGAAAACAGTGAACTTGTGAAATGAATCCGATGACGTACTTATTCTGAATTTCCCCTTCCGACGTCTGTTTCTCGTGACTTCCGTGACTTAAAAGGTAGTGCCTCCAAATGAGACTCATCATAGGGACTTATATGCAAAAATGCAGTGCCTACACTTACTTCCCATCCTATTATCGGTATTTGTGAACTAGAAAGGTGAGAACATCCTCTTTACAAACATCAGCCGCCAACTGTAAAACATGTTCTAAATTTGGTTCAACTTTTTCATCTTCAGAAAGCATACACACCATTGTTACAAAATTCTTTTCTTTTCGATTTCTTCCATTGCCTACATTAAATCCCAAAAAGAATATATATATATATATATATATATATATATATATATATATATATATATATCAACATCTATAATTGCAACTTGCACAAAAATCCAGTCCAGTGTCACTTGTCGACTCCTTCGAGATTACATCTATGTATGAATTAATATGTAAGCTATCGGGTGGTTGATCCAAGTATCAGATCTCAAAGGAAATGCATTGCTCATTCACTGTAAGGAGCAAATTCAGTCACCAAGAGTTGGTGGATTCGGATTCAACAAATGAAAAGACAGAAAAATTTTCAAGGTCGATCCCGGAGCCTAAGGCGCTGCCGCTGCGCATAAGGAAAGTTGTTTCCTACAAAAAGTGGATCACATAGTCCCAACATTTTATTTTATTGTTGCAGTCCAATTTAAAAATTATAAACCATTTCAAATAATTCAGTCTTTTTATTTTCACTCAAATTATATTTTATTTTACTAAATCTATTCATGTGGATCAACCTCGGATTTACCGGTTATTTTATTGCTTTGACACTCTATACTTAGGAGTAAAGAACCATTTTATGAGTGTGTCACTACGCTTACTTAGAACCTTTACACAAATTACCCTTTTGAGTATACTTACTAAACAAGAGATTTCTCAACCATAAGTGTTTGAAAGATAAGAAGGGTTTTACAATAATTACTTGGGTACTCACAAAAGATAAAAAGATTAAGATTGTGAGTTGCTAATACAAGTAATCTAAGTTCACTACAAATGATATGAAGGTCTAGCGTGTGAATTGATTATGAGAGTGTATGATGATGAATGGTTAGTAAAAGTATATTGTTTTTGCTTGTTAGAAAATATATGATGGTGTTGGAACTTTACAAAAATGAAATTGAGGCTTAATATATATATAATAAGGTGTAAAACTACTTCAGCTCTCAGACAGAGATCGGTATGTCGGTCTATAAGGTCTGGTATGCCGGTCCTATAAATCATAACTGCTATATTACAGTTGAAAATTAAAACACAGTATCAGATTACTGACTGGTATGGAGATCGGTATGCCAGTGTGCTCACTGGTATGGGGATCAGTATGATCCGTCTCGATTTCAGTAGCTATACATCATATGTGCATACTGGTATAAAGGCCGATATAAAGCTCGATATGTAGCAGACTGGTTTCAAAGGTTGTGCAAACTCCATCTGACCGATATGGGAGACCGGTATGGAGCAGTCTAGTTCCAGATAGCATGCAAATCTTCCCAAGGCATAGCAGGGTCACCGGTATGTCAGTGTGGGGGACCGATATGCTGATCTCAGTGCAAAAAATGCAGGATTCGAAAGTTAAAAATATTTTACACATAACCCTATTGCATCTAAATGAATGTGCATATGTCGTATGAGCTTAAAAACTTAAATTATCAACTCACTTACAAAGAGAGCTCTAAGCTAAGAGCACATAAGATTTATTTCAATAAGCGCTTGAGTCTTCACATTCATTTTGCTCTTAGTGACCAATATGTTTCAACATCTTATTGTAATGTCCGCTAATACGCGTCGAAATTTTTACTGTTGCATCATCAAAATTCATCTTGAGAATATGTCGCTAACATCAACACCTTTGGAACTTTGAAATGTGTATTATTTTTTTATTAATTGAACTTGGACTAAAGCCAACCTGCATAACATGATCCAACCCAATCCGCAATGCAAATTGGGATAGATTGATGGTTTTTGTGGGTCAGATTGAGTTGCAAAAAATCCAACTCGCATTATTTGTGAGTGGGAACCAATATTCTAAAAAAACGTTAGGTCCTAGACAAACAATGGGGGAGCGCACGTGTCCGGGTTAGGCAGCGCTAGGTGGTTCACAAAATCCTAATTGATATTTGTAACATTTTTTAAGACTTAATGATAAATTTTGAAATTTTTCTGTCAAAATTGTAAAAGAAACTCTATGGAGATAAATTTTGAAACTTTGTCAAAAAAACGTAAATAAAAAACATTAGGGTCCTATGTGATAAAACCATAAAACCAATTGCAATTTCCAGCCATAGTCGAATAAAAAACATATTTAAGCGATCACCACCTTCTTCTCTGTCGTCCATCATCGTCGTCTTCTCTGTCAGCCATCATCACTTCTCTCCCGACCACCAACGTCGTCATCACCGCTATATCACCGTCGCTGCTTCGTCTCCATCGACCGCCTAACGCAAACATTTAAGGCATAATTAAAATGGCCAAGCACTGCCTAAAGTTTCGACACCGCCTAGACGGCCGCCTAGACCAATTTTTGGAACATCCAATCTGCACACCCCTACAAAAGTATAACATTACTCCTACAATAACCAATTACCAACTACACCAACTTTTACACAAACTGACTTGACACAGTCTTTGATTGCCACATCACCTATTTTAATTTGTTTAATTTTTCTTTTCATTTTCATTCTTCCCATAAAAATTGTGACATTAGTTTGTTTCCAAGAATATAGTTTATAAATATCAGTCTTGAAATTTAAATTTGCTGCTGAGCTATTACATGTGGCACCAAAATCCACCATCATCTGCCAGCCAAAGTCACAGCTCTGTTAACATTATAGATTTCAGAGCAAATGAAGATAAAAATTTCACAGGCATATCATTGACTTTTTCAAGACTTCAAAAAGAATGACTGCATTACTATTATATATTACATGTAATCTGCAGTTCAGTAAGAGGTTGGAAATGTGAGAGAGATTCAGCAAATTATCAGCAACAGCCGCTTGCGACAGCTGAATCCGCTTCTGGTGGCTTCTGTTTAAAGATGTTCTTCTTCACACCTTTGGATCCCTCTTCTAAGAGGCTAGGTGTATCTAAGATCTGCACAATTTTAATTATTATTCGAGCATCCGACATATAATGTGAGAATTCAAGCAATGTCAACACAGTTATTAGCTTTGATACCTTTAGAACAAGCTCTTCAAAGCACAGTTGTACATTAACACGAGTTTTAGCACTGCATTCAATAAAGAGGCATCCATATTCCCTTGCAAAGTTTATTCCCTCTTTCTTTGTCACAACCCTTTCACTTTCCTATAAAGGAAAA
This sequence comes from Zanthoxylum bungeanum, assembly GCA_019454045.1. Classification (NCBI taxonomy): domain Eukaryota; kingdom Viridiplantae; phylum Streptophyta; class Magnoliopsida; order Sapindales; family Rutaceae; genus Zanthoxylum; species Zanthoxylum bungeanum. The sequence continues at coordinate 28,574 of SKCR01046350.1, forward strand.
ATGGTTTAGCCATTTATCGAAACCTCAGTGGCACATAGCAATTTATACATAACACCAACAGTTGTGCCCAACACCAAATATATCATACAAGAAGCCAGACGATACAAACTCTGAATGTACTCAAGGTAACATATATTACATGCCAGATAGAAGAGCCAGGGGGAGGACGACTAGGTATGGCGTAGGTCAGGGTGCACGGAAAGAGATTAAAAGAAGAAAGAGACCAAGAAAGGAAATCTTTGTTGTACAGCATGAGATAAAGGCGAAACCCTTGATCACACCATATAACCTGCAAAATTCATTCAAATCTGGAGAAGAAGCATGAAGCAAGTTACTTGCCTCAAGTTTAATTGTTCCTAAGCTGCTCATATAGGATTAGTTTTAATGAAAGGGCACACGAATCCAATGTTTACATATATAAGTGTCTTTGACCTTTTTATGTTCTGTTTCATTTTCACAACCTTTTAATCAGGCTTGCATAAAATTGGATTAAACAAATTAAGGCTTGCATAAAATTGGATTAAACAAATTAAGGCTTGCATAAAATTGGGTTGAACAATTAAAGGACATGAATAAATCCCAACCTTCCCAACTTCTAGAGTCTTTGGGCATAAGCATACTTGTAACAGACAATTTTGTCCATCAACAACTAAGCGACTATAGGGCGACAAGAAAGAAAACAAAATGATCACAGTACGCATATTATGTTTTACATCCAAACCAAGACACTGATTTTCCATTTTCTTATTTAAACTACAGATGACTTGAGAATACAGTCTTAAACAGTTATCGATTGAGAAAGAAAGGACGGTGGTTAAAGCAATGGAGCAATACCTTATCAACTTTGTTTCCAACAAGCATTTTGATGCTGTCTTGGTTTGTTGAGTACAAGTCAATTTCCTTGGCCCATATATCAGAAAGATTTGTAAATGTGTCTCGTCTTGTAACATCATAAACTGTTGCAATTTAAACCAAACCATGATTTTCCACAGTAAGTAATTGGAAAATAATATAAACTATAATATCATTATAGTAAAAAGAAAAGGAAATCTTTTCATGACTAATTGATCGTATAATAAATGGAAATAATTGAAATGTCAGCCAAAAAAGTGCAAATACGCAAATAAACTAGCAGACTACAGAATTTTTATGGATAAAAGGAAGGGATTAAAACAATGTTATTAAAGGCGCAAGGCGCACCGAGGCACAAAAGGCCCTGGAGCCTAGGCGCGCGCCTGAGGAATGTGAGGCGCATATTTGTATATATAATTTTTCAATTAGAAAGATGAACATGTATATTCTGCTAATCATTTTGTTTTGAGTATTTTCTAATATTTTGACCAAATTATGACAAAACATTTATAAATTATTGCACTCAATTAAATTTATATACATCACTATTTTCATAACTAAGATATTAATATTTACTTATATTGTCTTATGTACAATTTTATTATTGACTAGTTTAATCTTTTGGTTAAAATTATGTTCCAGTAATTATAAATGTATGATCTATTATTAATTATTATGGCAAACATTTATATTTTACAAAATATAAATTTTTCTTAAAATTTTAAATAATCCCAACAAATTATCTAAGAGTCGTGTCAAAAGTAAATAAATTAAGTTAAATTATGAGATTTGTTGTTATTATTCTTTTTTTTTTTAACTCTATGCTAGAAAAAAACCAAAAAAAGTACAAAAAAGAGCTTTAATCAACGAAATCGGGTCAAAAACCAAGATTTTTGGCATTATACGCCTAAGGCGCGCCTCATTCATTGGCATCAGGCGCGCGCCTCATCGCCTAGGCGCGCCTGATGCACGTCGCCTCGCCTGGATACCCTCTAGGCGCAATGGCTAGCGCCTCTACCTAGGCGCGCCTCTACCTAGGCGCGCCTTTGATAACACTGGATTAAAAGATGTTAAAAGGCAAGAAAAAGATGTGCATTTCTTCAGCTAAGCCAGTCTCTAAAATACGAAGTAGCTACTGCAAAACCAAACAAGTAGGGATGCTCTAGGAATCAGAAGTAAAGGTTCTAAAATGGCATTAGCCGGATATTTGCCTCGCAAATATATAAAAAGTATCTATATGAAAGAGGCCAAATTCAATACCCATAATAATCCCTTGTGCACCTCTGTAGTATGAACTTGTCAATGTCCGGAATCTCTCCTGACCAGCTGCACAATGAAACATTCAGCACTAGTAAGTTAGAGTTCGCCCCAAGGACAAACATTCTCTCTGTAAAAATCCATGATCTTTAGTTAAGATCCAGCAAAACAAAGACACACGCATATCAAAAAGAGAATCATCATATCTTAGAAATGAAACTAGAAGATGCGCTCGCATTGTTACCATGTCCAGTGTCCACAACAAGATTGAACTTTTTTAGCCCGTAAAAGTTAAACAAACAATCGTGGTTAGTCAGGTTTCCAAATATATGTCAACCAGTTTACATATTGCAGCAATAAGCAGTGTACAACTAGAATCTGCAATTTGTCGAGTGTCTAAGGCTGCACGGGAGCGAATAAGCCCACGACAACTGACACCACTACTGTTACAATCTAAAACAACAATAAGGCACAATGCAAAGAAATAGCCCAAGATTGATGCACGTAATATACATGAGCATGCATTTGTCTTACCTGTATCCCAAATTGCAAGTTTCAACTTCTTTCCCCCAACATCAACATATTTCACCTTAAAATCGACACCTACGCAAGAAAGCGAAAAACATAATAAGACCATTCACAATACAATTTAAACACTCCTTTGCGTATACATATGAGTGGTAGCAACACGTACCAATAGTGGGTGAAAGTTCTTCAAAGTTATCAGAAGTGAAGCTCAAAAGGAGACTACTTTTTCCAACACCAGAATCTCCAATCATCAACAACTTAAACAAGTAATCGAATTCATGCTGACTTGATGATGATGAATCCATTTAAATTCACTCTCAATTTCAGAAACAAGGCCAGCAAAATCCAAATTCCAAAATCACCACCACCTCTACTGCACCATATATAAATCAAAATTGAACAAATTACTATTCCTTACACAAAAATAAAATAATTAAACCAACAAATTATGCTTACAGTCAAATAAATCATGGGTCAGCTTTAAATTTACAAATTATGCCAAAAAAAGAGGATCCCAGTTCGATTTTTATCATATAATTGAATGTGTTTAATAATTAAGATCGAGATTCATGCACATATTGATATAAATAAATAAAGGGCATGTGCATGTAAAAAATGAAAACAGAGATCGAAGTACCTGAAATTCGATGATTGAATTACAGAGACAATAAACAAAAATAGAAACTGATGTAATAGAAAATGTAAGAAATGGGATCGCAACTATTGACGCGCATAAATAAAATCTAACCAATTTTTCTAATCCCAATATCAAATAGAATTTAATCGAAAATAATAAAATTGATATTTCATATATTAAAAAATAATAATAATAATAATAATAATAAATAAATCCATCTCTTAAAATACTTCAAAATTTTGTATCTTTATTTATGATTAACAAAATAATCTAAGAATATTTAATCATAAAAACTTTAATAAGAACTGTTTTGATATAAATAAATAAAAATTAAATTAAGGATATATCTTCAGTAATAATTCATTTAAATTGAAACGTATTCTCATTATTTTTTATTATTTCTAACCAAACTCTTTCCTTTTTTCCACACAAAATTATCAATCAATATTCAAAAAATATTGAAAATTAAAAATAAATCAATTATTGAAATCACATAATTTATGGGAATCAGAAATATAATGATTAATCAACCAAAATTGTCTGAAATTTAACGTCAATCTAATGCGGTCGAATTCAACTAAATCAAATCGTTCATATAATTATTCGTGATTAAATATTATTTAATCAATGCTTAAACCGCAGAAAATGATTAGAGATCCTAAATTCATAACATGTTCACAGTTAATATTTAACCATAAGCTCTAATATTATGTGCATTATTTATGATGTTTTAAGTGTCACGTTGCATGCTAAACTCCAATATTCAACATTTCAACCTTTCACATAATATACATCACCGGCGTATAATCATTGTAGTATATAATATCCGTAGTCATGGATTCAAATTTTGAAAATAATTTTTTTGAAATATGAAGAATGACATAATCGGTGTTTTTTCCTTTTTGAAATCGTTGAAAACCCCACCGTCAAATCATTATTTTTGGACTTAAGTAGAACAGGTAAAACCACCAATTATCTCAGGCTTTTATAAAATACGCACTCTCTTGATTCGAATTCAGAACTTCAATATGAGATTCTAAATACTATATCATCAAATCATATCTCTTAAATAAAAGATTTTTTAGAAAGTATTTATTTTTTTCCTCTAATGTAGATCTTCCACTTGATGTGAATGGTAGGGACATTAAAAATTATTTAAATAATCAATTTGATTTTATCTCTCTCTCTTGAACAACTTTTTATGTCTAGAATTTTTGTCTGATTTTCAACAAAATTAATACGCATTTCTTTAACAATAAATAAACAAATAATGCGAATGGGACTGACATCATGAGTTTCAACCTTAACAGCAGTGAGAGTGAGAGCTCAATTATCTTATTATATTTCATTTAATGTGATTTAGAGGTAGATTTTTTTTCGAATATCTATAGGAATTAATTTTCTAATTTTGTTTCGATAAACGTATGATGATATAGTATTAATTTATGTGTTATAATGTATGATATTTACTGATGATATAATATTGGTGGATGAGTTTAAAAAAGATATATATGCTAAATTTGAGATGTGGAGACAAACCTTAGAAATTAAAGGCCTCCGTAGGTTAAAAATGAACATATGGTGTGTGACTTTAACAAATATCGTATAGGAAATACGACAGAAATAAGAATTCACGACCAATTAATCTCAAGTAGTGAATATTTTAAATACTATGGGTTAACCCTTTAAAAAGATGGAGAAATTGGTCGAGATATTACGCATAATATTCAATCGGATTGAAGAAAATAAAGATGTGTGATCACAACATTCCTTTAAAACTTAAAGATAAATTTTATAGGACCGCGCGTGGGACCTATAATATCGTATGGAACAACATGCTAGGCAATAGAGCATCAATACACCAAAAAAAAGGGTGGCTGAGATGAGAATACCTAGATTTTTAAGTGTTCCGATGAGAAAAAGAGAACAGATAGTGTTGTTATAGGTCGAGCGATGAAGGAGAATGTCTAAGTTGATACGGACAGAAACTATAAAAGATACATAATTTTCTTAAATAGAAAACAATGGCGTCAAAAGATTACTGTAACCGACCCTCACCTAATGGAAAAGTAATTTGTTTGGTTTGGTTTGATTTCGATAGACCTCTGAAAATGCACTATACATATATAAAACTCCATATTTAAATATATTAAGAAAATAAATAATAAATTATGAAGAAAACCACAAAAATAAAGACAAAAGGGACGTTAGAATAAAGAAAGCTCCTTACACCAAAAAGCCCATCGTGGCCCACCATAAAAAAAAAAATTGAATTAACACCCGGGAACGGCCCGACGGGGTCACAAACTCTTCTCCAATCTCTATTGCCCACGGGTCCCACGCGCAATCATCATCTCCACGTGTTCGTAAGAACCATAATGACCACAATGTATGCGCAGCACATAATAAAAACTTATCGAACCATAAATTCCCACCTAAAAACAAAAAAAAGTCCCGTGATTAGCGGGTCCTTTCCACCGTTTTTCTGTACAGAACATAAAATTAATTTTACATCGCCACGCGTCCAATTGGACACAACAACATACGTGTCAACAAATCATTCGCAATAACATATTAAATCATCGTAGGATTGGCCACACGGGACCTAAACCCTACACCGAACAAACCGGAGAGACACGTCACACGTCTTCAAATCTATCCTTAATACGCTAGAATACGCCTCTGAGCGCACTACGCACCCCTCTTATCACCTTCTTTCCTTCTTCACTAATCCTTAACTAAAACAAATGAAATAATATTTTCTGATCTTCCTTTTTGTCTCAAACTTCACCTTCAAAATTTTAATTTTTGTTTCTTATTTATATTTTCTTATTTTCCTTCTCATGCATGCACAATAAAATTATTAATTTTTGTTTTTATTTTTAATTCTTTTGTTTTTATTATTATTACGTGCATGCAATTTTTTTTTTTTTTAAAAAAAATAAACGCAATGGAATCAGAAAAACTGAAGAGTAATTTTAGCAGACCATCATGTTCGTCACTTGTGCTAATAGTGACTTTCGTAACAATCCTCTCTTTACAAATCACAAGGAAATCCGTTTTGCCGCCCATGCGGGTCACTATGTCCGGGTCATCGGATTCGGGGACCGAACATGCGTTATTCGACCCGGACACGTGTGTCGGGTTGTTGTTGGGGGATCAGTTGCCGAAGAGGAAAGTTGTGATGTCGATAAAGGATTTCGGTGGAGTCGGTGATGGAACGACGTCGAATACGGCGACGTTTCGGAGAGCGATACGGTACATGCAAGATTTCGCCGATAAAGGTGGGGCCCAGCTGAACGTTCCGGAAGGTACGTGGCTTACCGGAAGCTTCAATCTCACCAGTAATTTCACGCTGTTTCTTGAACAAGGCGCTGTCATTTTGGGCTCTAAGGTAATTTACATAATCTTTCTTATTTTTTTTTTATATATATTTTTACTAAAACTGATGACATCAAACGTAAAATCGTAGCTTTTGTTTTTGTTTTTTCCTGATTAGTGACGTAAAAAATAGAGGTAGGGACCTAATTGTCGTGAAAACGGTAGCGAATAGGTGATTTTGAAAGTGTTTTTTATTTAAGTTCGGAAAATTCGGATCAGAAATAATACAATAAATATCAGGAACTTAGTTTTTTTAATACGTTGAAAATATTAATAAACAATACTTAAAGTTGAGTTGGATTTTTTCCAAGTCTAGTCCATTCGCAAACCCTAGCTACGCATCCGCGGAAGTTTTGTGTTTTTGAGTTTATAACACCAAAAAAAACAAAACAAAAACAAAAAGGGATTTGGAAAGGTGAAATAAAGTATTTGATGATCATCAAATATTCCAATGTATATTAGTTTGGGGAAGGTTCTGATGCCCATTTTGTCCTTTTTGCTACCTTTTTTCTTTAAAGAGAAAGAAGGTTGGTATATGCTGATTGTGTTCATATTTAAGGTCCAATTTGCAGGGACCCACCATCATAGAAGTATATGAAATTTGTTATTCTTATTGTATTCCAATGTTTATATATGTATGTATGTAACTAACGAGATTCGGGCATATGGCCAATGGAGGCCCCTAAGACCAAGGGGCGTGCACGGTATAGTTTAGTTATGTATATTTTAAAAAATTTTGGTTTTTAGCCTTTAATTTTAGTATTTTTTTAAGTTGACCCTCTTAGATTTTTATTTCTAGCTCTGTTTCTGTGTCCCCTATACTCACTTAATGATTCAATTGCTTAAGTTTAAAAATTATTTTGTTTTGTCTCATCATTGTTTTTTGTCTTTGTATTTTTCCTTTTTATTAATAGGACATGGATGAATGGCCTATCATAGAGCCATTGCCTTCTTATGGAAGGGGGAGAGAAAGATTAGGGGGGAGACATATTAGCCTAATTCATGGTGATGGGCTCACTGATGTGGTTATAACAGGTATTATTAATGCACATGCATTTCAATTATTATATTTGAATGCACGATGCTTTCATAACGACAAAGGAGGTACACAAAGAAGAAAAAGGAAGATACGGGTTGTTTTTGATAATCTTATTTACTTTGAATATCATGATATTGTATTAAATAACTAATTGAACTTGTTTTGGTATTGTGGAGAATAAAATAGGCTTATCTTGAATGTCGTGGATGACTAAGCAGAATATTCATTTGATATTGGAAATAATGGATTATATCAATGTATGATATTTTGACGCTTCTGAATTTCCAGATTGTAGTAGAAGGAAAATTTCTTCCCCCACAAGTTTTTTTTTTTGAAATAGTCAAATAACGATGTCATTTTGTTGTTTTATAGTGAACCAAATCATATTGTTCTGTTAATTATAAAAAATTTATCCCCTAGAAACATTGTTGCCCACAAACTTGACATTTTTCTTTGAATGACTATGCTTGTTATTTTGTATAAATTTATTAGTTTTAGGCTGGTGTAGGGAAGACCTTGGGAACTCCAGTGGCTTAGAGTCAAAAAGGCATGCATGCAGAAAATGATAATGTTAAAAAAAAAAAAAAAGAAGAAGAAGACTTTTGTATAGTTATTTGTTAATAGCGGGAAAGGAAAAGGGACTCAAGAGAGTTGTTACTTTTGATTGTTTAGTGTCATTTGAAAAGGAAATGTAAAAGAAAATGTTAACTACATGTTAATTTGATTATTATATCTTGTTTGTGTGTGTTTTTTGTCCTTTTATTCCTTGTGAATCATAGTTATTGTTCGGGTCCAAGATAATTATTAACTATTAAGTGCATAAGATTAGTTATTTGGGTTTACAGGATATAATGGAACGATTGATGGACAAGGGAAAATGTGGTGGGATTTATGGTGGAATAGAACGCTAAAGCACACAAGAGGCCATCTTGTAGAACTGATGAACTCTAATAATATCCTCATCTCTAATCTCACCTTCCGTAATTCTCCCTTTTGGACTATCCACCCTGTTTACTGCAGGTTCGACATTTTTCGGTTTTCATTCGCATGTTGTTTTTATCTGTATGTCTTCCATAGTGCCTGTTGGTATGATAAAACATTAAACAAATATAAGTTAATTTGTTCGAGTTTATTGTTTAATATTTAGAATTAATACCTTGTGTTCTTTTTGATTCATAAATTTATCATAACAACATTGTTTTAAAAAATTTAATAGAAAAAGTGTACAACTCCATCTCCCACCTGATGTCCTCGAAGATAGAACTTCTCCACAGCCGAGCATCGTTTGGTATTCTTGTGCAAGGGCCATCCATAACAGCTTAGCATTAATGCAAAACAGAAACATAATACTCATGAGAAATTGTTATTACCATCCACTTCTTATTACATTTTGATGAGACTTCATGAACAAGTCTTCTACTAGGGCACTAATAGGTAGCATTGCATTTGTTTCAGGAATGTTGTTATCAAAGGGATGACAATCCAGGCTCCTCTCAATGCGCCAAATACTGATGGGATAGACCCAGGTAGATAAATTTTCTCTTGATTCCTATTTTGTTTTTTTGTTTTTTTGCAAATTCCTGTGTGCGTTGTCTTTTAAGTGTCTGTTTTACAAACATATACAAAACATTATACAGACTCGAGCACCAATGTGTGTATTGAAGACTGTTACATTGAAAGTGGGGATGATCTGGTAGCAGTGAAGAGCGGATGGGACCATTATGGTATCGCAATGGCACGTCCAAGTTCAAATATCGTTGTAAGAAGAGTTTCTGGCACTACCCCAACTTGCTCTGGAGTTGGAATAGGCAGTGAGATGTCTGGAGGGATTTTTAATGTGATTGTAGACCATTTGCATGTTTGGGACGCGGCAGCTGGGGTTCGTATCAAGACCGACATAGGTAGAGGTGGATATATTGCAAATATCACCATAAGTAATATAAAAATGGAGAGAGTCAAGATACCCATAAGGATCAGTAGAGGCTCTAATGACCATCCTGACGAAGGATGGGATCCGAAAGCCATTCCTAAGATAAAGGGTATTTCTTTTGTTAATGTGGTTAGTTTAAATACCACAAAACCCCCTATACTGGCAGGCATTAGAGGTACACAATTTGAAGATATCTGCATGAAAAATGTTAGTTTATTAGGCCTAGCCCCGTCGGCAAAATGGCAATGTCAATTTGTTTCAGGTTTTACCAGTCAGGTTTTCCCTTTGCCATGTCCCCAGTTACAGAACAAAAGTTCATCCTGGTGTTCGTTTTCTTGAGCTTTCTGGGGATGATTCTGGATTTACGGAAGATTTTAGGAATGGTCCTGATTTTAGCAAAACTCGGACTTCAATATGAACCAAACTACGGCAAGCTTCAGTACACATTGAACTTCTGCAGTCGACTTGCAGATTTGGACAGGTTTATGCAACAAGATTGGTTTCTCGGTTAAACAGTTTTGCTATGTTTATAATATTTCCATTTGGTCTCAAGTTCAAACTCAAGAAACAATCTCTTTACTGTGAGGAAAAAAAAGGATAAAGACTGTAGAGATCAAGACTTTCTTCAGACTCTTATTGTAACGGGAGTATTGTACCCAAACACTAGGTACGATTTTTTATTTTTTTTTAATAATATATTTCTATAACTGGTTGCTGAATACACATTCAATTCCGGGATGTGTGTAAATGGGAACTTACAGAAAGAATTGTAACATCAAAAGAGGCCTTGTAATTTTTTGATGAGAAGAAAGATAGTTTTTTTTTTTTTTTTTTCGTATTCTTACTATCTCTTTATTTAAAGAAAAGAGATCCCGTCTTTGTTTATAGTCTATAAACATAAATCATAAATAATGAAATAATGATGTCGGATAAAATACCATGTGTGGCAAGTTTTGCTACGTCGTGGAGATCGAAGAAGGCGGGGCTCCTGATGTGGAAATTGTTTCTTTATCTGGAGGAGTGCTGGAGGTGTGGTTCTCCATCAGTGTGTTGCTCATGGGCAACTCTGATTGGTATTTCTCAACCAGGCTCCAGATATAGTTGAGGACGAAGGGGATGATGAGTGGGCAGCATGAGAGATTTATGGGTATTTTGGTAATTGTATGGGTATTCATAGGCTGAAAAGTTTGGGTTCAAAATTTGAGTTAAAAGTGGAATATTTTGTGGGTTCATGTGTTTCATATTTGTTGGATAAAGAATCTACATGTGTTTAAAAACATCTTGGTATGATGTGGGATTGTTAAATTGGGATGTTTTTTGAAATTGAGAGTATTTCATCAGAGAATCATATACGGTATTTCATTTTTTTTTTTATTGTTATATTTTAATAGTTATGGCACGAGAATTACAGACAGTTCATTCAAATATTATAGATCGATTTTTGACTTGGCAAATCAGAGAACATGAAGTTTGGCGGCAGTCAGTTCAGGCGAAGTTTGTTCAAACGTGCGAGGAATAGAGGGAGTTGATAAGCAGATTAAGAAGTCTGAATCGAAGAGTTAGTCGAGATAACAAACATCTTAAATCCGTTAGAATTAAATTAGGCAGTTGTGATTTTAGATATTGTTCACACGCTGGGGGATCTAATAAAAAACAATATACATCCATGTTTGACCTTTTGAAGGACTTATTGTGTTAGTCGAGGAAACAAACATCTTAAACCCGTTAGGATTAAATTAGGCAGTTGTATTCAAATTCCTGCAAAAAAAAAAAAAAAAAATGTATTTCATTCCATTGATGAGCATCAACTTGGTAAAAACTGATGATCATTCAATATCAATAAATTAGCCTTGTTGGCTTTGCTTTTCTCAAGGTACTCTTCAATGATCCCAGCATTAGCAGATGAAGAAGAAGCAGCAGCGGCAGTGGTGAAAAGGGTAGCTGCTAGAAGAACCATGGCAGCTCTCCTTCCTCCATTTCCTCCTGATTCTTTATCACAGGCTAGGGTTGAAACAGAAACATTAACTCTGTTTTTTTTTCATGGTGGCCCACCATCTGCCACCCGGGGACCTCTAGGCGGCATGTTTTAAAACACTTATCATATGTAATAATAGGAATAAAACTGCATACATCGAGACATCATATGTAATAATAGGAATAAAACTGCATACATCGAGACCCTGCTTACAGCATAAATTTAATGCACTAGATAAGAACTTTGATCTAATCATATGCAAATGTTGAGGTCTATATAACAGTATAAGAAAACTACAATTCTTGCAAATAACCACAAATCGACCCCAGAAAAGATGATAATTCGGGTTAGCAGGTCGTGTTCAAGTCACATTACCAGTGAACATAGATGAAGGCTTCAAATTCAATCAATCAAAACACCATCCATTTAAAGGGATCTGCAATTCAGACCCTATCAAGATGACCTTAACATGAAGTAAATCAAACGAAAAAAACACAACACGATTAGTATAATCTGTTTACTAAACGAGCTAATGTTAACCCTGTGACACGACACAATCCATTTCTCCTTTGAGACATATTAACACTTAACATGTTTCAAATACATTACTTGTGAATACTATGCAATTTATTTCTTAAACTGTGCAAATATGAAAGTTCAACTATCAACAATAATCTGCATGAAGAAAAAAATAAATCTATTATATGAAGATAATCTATTATATCTCAAATGCTATATATTTCTGTATGAAATTCTTTCTAACACGAAAATCATACCATCAATTCTAAGATGAATTCTGCCCATGTTACTATTTTTTCTAAACAAACATATGCTTGGAGAGTTTCCAGATTAGAAAGAATGGCAAAAAAACATAAAAGCAAGGAACAGGAGGATAAAGAAAAGTTACAAATGCTCATTAATGCCATCTAAAGCCTGGAGCAGGCCTGGAGTAGGTCTCGATTGCTACCTTGTTGATCAGCACAGGACCATGCCCAAAGATGAATATGCAAGGAACACGAATATCTAGACGTGTCTTCAGTTTCCTCAATGGCATCTTTAGACTTTTCCAACGAATCAAACCATTAAGAAACCTCACCATTCATCAATATACATCTTTGACAGTGGTCTGGGTTATACTAATCCTTAACGAAAAGAAAAAATTATGAGAGAATACAACTCTACCAGGACAAGATGCTGGTCTCATCTGGAACACCAAAAAAAGGCCAATTATCAGATGTCAAAATTATCCATGAAGCAGTTCTTTTAACTTCCAACTATGCAATCATCTTAATCTTGACAATCTTTTTCGTTTTCGGTTTT
>SKCR01046351.1:0-36792 GCA_019454045.1 Zanthoxylum bungeanum
GTTCCTAGAACATGCCAAGGATCTCTGAGCGTGATTCGTGTGTGAATTAATCAAAGAAAGTTGCGGAAAAAACTCACCTTGATCAGTTTTAGGCTTTCGAAAATTCATTTGGAATGTAGTAGCTCGTAGCTTGAAATCGAGTTCCAAACTCTCGGGTGAGTTTTCCTATCACCTTGATTCACTTTTTTATGTGCTAGCAAGAACAATTTTCCTCCAAGAAAAGCAAGGTTTGGGTCATGGGAGAGAGGAGAAGAGAGATGAACTTTTTTGTATTTTATTTTTCCAAAAAATAATTACCAAATCTTTTTTCCAAAAAGTGTATATACTTTTCAAAAAAGCAAAAGTCAAAGTGTGTAATACAAGTTTCCAACAGAAATCCACCACCAACTTCTATCACCAAAAAGGTGACTTATGATGTAAGTTGGTGGGCCCCACTTTAAATTCAAAATTCAAGTGGGCTTGCTCAACACACTTCGGGCTCGGGTTCGTTTAATCCGATTAAACGAATTTTACGTCGCGACGTAATAAAATCTAATTTAATTAAATAATAATGGCTAGCAAAATTATTGCGGAAGTCGCTTACGATTATTTCCAAATTAATTCGTTCGCTTGAATTAAAATCCAATTTTAATTCCGTATTGAAATCCAATTTCAATTAATATATCTAATATATCATTTTAGCCCATATTAATAAATTAAATAGAAAAATCCAATTTAACTATTAAATTTATTTTACCGATTAATTCCAAATTAATCGCGTTCTCTCTCTTTTGACGAATTTAATCCCAGATAAATTATCGACGCAATTAATCCCAGATTAATTATTTCTCTGTTAATTAATCCCAGATTAATTCTTGCCGTAATTAATTCCAGATTAATTTTCTCTTTCATAATTAATCTCAGATTAATTCTGTTCGAGTCAAATCTCATCGGTGAGTCTTTGGGAAGCGACCCAAGAGATCCCTGGATATGTTGGCAGTAAATACCGTCATCGGACTATCCCAACACGTGCGTACCCAGTACCACGTTCTTACTGATTACAAGACATGGTTGGCTTCTAGCAAAGCACCGTGCCTACCCAATTCTCCATAAATATTCAACGAAGAATATACAATCTTTATCACGCGTAGTATACGAAGTATTGCGTATTACGATCCAGTATCGGATGTCACAAGCTAGGCCTAGGGCTGGAATTGTGTCTGCCTCGTACGAAGCATATATCGGATCACTGGCAACTAGTCTCTATAATCGGATAATCATGACCTAGTCATATTATCTCGATGACTGCAGTACTTAAGAGTACTAGTTTCGTATCCTACGTGATCATCATCTCCATATGACTGAAGTGATACTTCCATCTTGACATCACACCCAACACACTACGATTCTCAGTATACCCAGAAGAGGCGTACACAGAACCTGTTAAAGCCCTGGACGACCAAAACCAAAGTATACTGATTGTTGCAAGTATTAGCGATGCAAGTCTCAGGTTAAGACCAAATACACCTACCCTGATTCGGATTCCCATAGACACATAGTCATACTACCAATGGGATTCTGAGGGGTCTATCTAGAGTGAAACCGTTCCTGTATCATCGGTAAATAGAACCTCCTATCATACTTGCATAAGTATCCAATACTTAAATATATGAGAACTATGTTGTTAAGCTTCCATAACGCGCACAAGTGCAATACTAGCCTATTCCGCATTATCGATGTCCAGTCTCGATAATACTACGACTAAGGATATTTAATGATTAAACCTTTCGTGGATTAATAATGTCTCATATCTTATTAATCTGGTACTAATCATAGGACTTTTATCATTTATATATCTAAGTAATCCAATTACAAAATGATAAAAGAGCAATTTCCTTTGTCACATTATTAATTTTGTACAAGAACACAATGTTCTTTACAAAATAGTGATGCTATGGGTCATAATTGTCCAACAATCTCCTACTTGGCCTATAGCCAATCACTCAAGCGTCTAACACCTGAACTATATATGGGTCGCTCATACTTATGCTGAGATATCACTTTCGCCAGCGGATTTACAAAGTTGTCATCTGATGTGATTTATTCGATCATCACATCGCCACGATGTATGATCTCACGAATCAGATAAAACCATTTGAAGTACATACTTGGATCATTGATGAGACCGTAATTCTTAGCCTGTGTTGTAGCCCAGCTCAGCTGCTAACAGAACTACTCCTAATCTAATTAGGAATTTATAGATCCAAATGCTTCTTCAGCTGCCTCAGCTGCAGCATTATAATACGCTTTTTGTTGAATCGGCAACGGTATCTTGCTTGGAATATTTCCAGCTCACTGTTCCGTTGTTCAAACAAAATATGTACCCTGATTGCGACTCAAAGTCGTCTTCATCGGTTCGGAAACTTGCAACGGTGAACCCAGTTACCTCATGTTCTCCTTCTCCAAAAATTAAGAAAGCATCATTAGTTCGTCTAAGATACTCAATGATGTTCTTTACATCAATCCAGTGACCATCACCTGGATCGGCCTGATTGTGACTCCATATGCTCAAAGCATATGAGACACCAGGTCGTGTATATGTTTGTCACAGTATGAGTTCTCGGAGAGTGCCAACAACTTTTTGATCTATCCCAATAGATCCTTATTCCTAGAATAAATGTTGCATCTCTCAAGTATTCCATGGAGAATTTTAATGAAAGCCAAGCTTTCATCGATTGTAATATGGGAATGTCATTGCTAAGAAGCAATACATCATCAACGAATATGACATCCAATGTCAGTGCGCTCCCACTAACCTTCTTATATACACAAGAATCATCTTTGTTTTGAATGAAATCATATACCATTATGATCTCATCAAAATATTGGTTACAAGAACATAATACTTGCTTCAATTCATAAATGGATCGAGTTAACTTGCAAACCTTATTTGCATGTTTTGGCACGACAAAACCGTCAGGATGTTGTAAACATCCTCCAAAAGGTTTCCGTTAAGGAAAGCGGTTTTGACATCCATTTTCCATATTTCATAAACGAAATATGCAGCAATAGCAAGCATTATCCAAATTGATTTAATCATGGCAACAGGTAAAAGGTTTCGTCGTAATCGACACTATATTGATGATGATACATTTTCGCTACAAGCCTAGCTTTGTACATTTGTATGTTGCCATCCATGTTTGTCTTCACCATGAAGACCCATCTGTTACCAATAGGCACAATGCCTTCTGGTACATCAACCAGTGTCCAAACATGGTTGGTATATATGGAATCCATTTTGGACTTCATGGCACAATGCCATATAGCGGAGTCGATACCTTGTATCGCTACCTCATACGTAGCCGACTCATTATCCTCAAGAAGATTAATATATTTATGAGGTGATATCAGAAACTTATACCTCTTAGGTTGTTTTCTGACTCTCTCCAACCTATGTTGTTCTTATGTATTAGAAGATTATGGTACAGATTCATCCCTAATGAACTGTTCGTGTTCCATTAGGAGATCGGTGCCAGGAACAGTATTACTCTGATTTTCATCGAGTTCTACTTTCCTCCCACTTGCCACTGCATTTAGGAATTCCTTTTAGGAAAAACTGCGTGGAGAGCAACAAATATCTTTGTTCTCTTGTGAGTTATGGAATTAGTTCCTTAGGATAACCAATTACAAATGGGCACTTATCCAATTTGTGTTGTAGTTTGGTATCATCCAAACATATGCCCAGCATTCCCAAATCTTCAGGAATGAGAAACCTGGTTTCTTTCTTGTCCATATTTAATATGGAGTCCGTCCAACAGACTTTTTCAGAACCTTATCAAAATAAGTATTGCACTGTTCAATACGTATCCCCTGAAGGAAATTAGTAGCTCAATGCGACTAATTATTGACATAACCATGTCCTACAAAGTCTGGTTTCTTCGTTCGGACACATCACTCAGTTGAGGTGTTCCGTGTGGAGTCCACTTTGAAAGAATACCATACTCTTTCAAGTAATCGAGAAACTCATTTTCAAGTATTTTCCACCATGGTCCGACCGTGATGTTTTAATACTTTTACCGGTTTTTTTTTTTTACTTCGTGTCGAAACTCTTTGATTATATCAAAAGTTTTCGACTTGTGTGTCATAAGGTACACATAACCATAACGCGATGCAACAATCCATAACGGTTACGAAGTATTCAAATCCACCTCTAGCCTAGCTAGACATGGGCCCACATACGTCACCATGAACAAGGGTTAACAGCTTCGGTGGCACGTGTACTTTACCGCCTAAAAGGCATTTTAGGCACTTTGCCTAATAAACAAGATTCGCAGACTTCATTTGAATTAGGATCAAATCCGTCCAAGTATCTACTCTTCGAAAGTGTGGATATACGAGTCTTGTTTAATGCGTCCCAGACAACAATGCCACAAATAAGTCTTATTTGATTAATTCGTTTGAGCCATTTGTTGTCATGTTATATGTTTGAGATTGTTTATATTCAAATATAAGTATTCTTATTCACATCTAATGCATATATCTCATATCATCTTTATAAACAAAGCACCCAGTGTTCTGGAACACAAAGGTATACCCGCAACGGGTTTTTAAACTAGATATAGAGATAATGTTTCTAGTCAAACTGGGTTACATTATAAAGTTTCCTAATTTAAGTACATGCCTAAAGGGCAGTTCCAAACTTAGGTTCCCACAGCCAAACAACGACTCTCGTCCCGTTTCTGACTCGCAGGTCGATCTCATCTGAAGCTAGTCTCCTGCTAAAAAGCAGATCCTGCACATTAGTACATATGTATGTACCACATTCAGTATCAAAAATCCAATTTTTAAACTAGTAGTGGACATGTTTATAACAAACAACATCTGAAGTCGGAGCCTTGCCCGCCTTCAATTCCTTTATGTCTGCATTGTCCATACGGCAGTCACGCTTCTAGTGACCCCGTTTGCCATAGTTTAGGCCGACATTATTGGCTTCTAGCAAAACACTGTGCCTACCAAATTTCTCCAGAATATTCAACGAAGAATATAGGATCTTTATCAGGTGTAGTATACGAAGTATTGCGTATTACGATCCAGTATCAGATGTCACATGTTAGGCCCAGGGCTGGCTGGAATTGTGTCTACCCCATACGAAGCATATATCGGATCACTGGCAACTAGTCTCTATAATCGGATAATCATGACCTAGTCATATTATCCTGATGACTGCAGTACTTAAGAGTACTAGTTTCGTATCCTACGTGATCATCATCTACATATGACTGAAGTGATACTTCCATCTTGACATCACACCCAACACACTACGATTCTCAGTATACCTAGAAGAGGCGTACACAGAACCTGTTAAAGCCCCGGATGACCAAAACCAAAGTATACTGATTGTCGCAAGTATTAGCGATGCAAGTCTGAGGTTAAGACCAAATACACCTACCCTGATTCGGATTCCCATAGACACATAGTCATACTACCAATGGGATTCCGAGGGGTCTATCTAGAGCGAAGCTATTCCCGTACCATCGGCAAACAGAACCTCCTCCAATCACACTTGCATAAGTATCCAATACTTAAATATATGAGAACTATGTCATTAAGCTTCCATAACGCGCACAAGTGCAATACTAGCCTATTTCGCATTATCGATGTCCAGTCTCGATAATACTACAACTAAGGATATTTTAATGATTAAACCTTTCGTGGATTAATACTGTCTCATATCTTATTAATCCGGTACTAATCATATCGACTTTTATCATTTATATATCTAAGTAATCCAATTACAAAATGATAAAAGAGCAATTTCCTTTGTCACATGGTTAATTTTGTACAAGAACACCATGTTCTTATAAAATAGTGATGCTATGGGTCATAATTGTCCAACGCACGGTGTTTTGGCTAGAAGAAAACATGTCTTGTAAATCGGTAAGAACGTGGTACGGGGGTACGCACGTGTTCGGATAGTCCGACAATCGGATTTACTACCAACATATCCTGAAATCTCTTGGGTCACTTCCCAAGATTCACCGATGACATTTGACTCGAACAAAATTAATCTGGGATTAATTATGAGAGAGAAAATTAATCTGGGGTTAACTACGGCAAAAATTAATCTGGGATTAATTAACGGAGAGAAAATTAATCTGGGATTAATTGCGTCATGAATTAATCTGGGATTAATTTGTGTAGAAGAGAGAACGAGATTAATTTAGAATTAATCAGTAAAATAAATTTAACGTTAAATTGAATTTTTCTATTTAATTTATTTATTGGGGCTAAAATAATATATTGGATATATTAATTGAAATTGGATTTCAACACAGAATTAAAATTGGATTTTAATTCAAGCGAACGAATTAATGTCGAATTAATTCGTAAGCGACTTCCGTAATAATTTTACTGGGCATTATTATTTAATTAAATTGGATTTAATTACGTTGCGATGGAAATTTGTTTAGTCGGTATTAAACGAACCGGGCCCAAAGTGTGTTGTGTAAGCCAACCAAATTTTGATTTAAAGTGGTGGGGACCCACTTTACTTACATCAAATGTTAGACATTTGATGGAAGTGGTTGGGAACAATTAATTAGATTTTTATTAACACAAACCTACCAAGTCAACACTTAATATGTGTTTTTGGAAACCACAAAAAGGGAACTATTCATCTTCTCCCCATTTTTCTCTTGGCCGATTGTAATACCCTTTGGAAGGGAAATTTTTTCTTTCAAATTTTTGTTCTTGCTAGCACATAAGGAGTCAACATAAGGTGATAGGGAAACTCACCCTCGAGTTTGGAATTCAAATCAAAGGCTTGGAGCTTACACACAAAGAAAAGTCTTGAACTTCATCCAATCAAAGTGAGTATTTCCGCAACTTTATTTGATTAATTCACACACAAATCACGCTTAGAGATCCTGTGGCATGTCTAGGACACTAACAATGTGTCAAACTAGAAACCCAAATCGGATAAGTGCCTATTTGTATTTGGTTATCTAAGGAAACCAAATTCCACAACCCACAAGAGAACAAAATATTTGTTGCTTTCCATGCGATTTTCCTTAGAGGAATTCCTAAATACAGTGGTGGTAAGTGAGGAAAGTGGAACTCGATGAAAATCAGAGTGAAGTATACTGTACTGGCACCGATCCTCATCGGAACACGAACAGTTCATCAGAGATGAGACTTCCACAATATTCAAATACACAAGAACCGCATAGGTCGGAGAGAGTCAGAAAACCAACCTAAGAGGTATGGGTTTCTGATCTCACCTCATGTAGATATTAATCTTATTGAGGAAGATGAACCGGGCTACGTATGAGGGTAAGCGATACAAGGTATCGACTCCGCTTTATGGCAAGGTGCCATGAAGTCCGAAATGGATTCCATGTATACAACCAAGTTTGGACACTGGTTGATGTACCAGAAGACATTGTGCCTATTGGTAACAAATGAGTCTTCATGGTGAAGACAGACATGGATGGCAACAAATAAAAGTACAAAGCTAGGCTTGTTGCGAAAGGGTATCGTCATCAACATGGTGTTGATTACGACGAAACCTTTTACCCTTGTCGTGATTAAATCCATTCGGATAATGCTTGCTATTCCTGTATATTTCACTTATGAAATATGGCAGATGGACGTCAAAACCGTTTTCCTTAATGGAATCTTTTGGAGGATGTTTATATACAATAACCTGAGGTTTTATCGTACCAAAACATGCAACAAGGTTTGCAAGTTAAACCGATCCATTTATTGATTGAAGCAAGCATTGTGTTCTTGGAACCAACGTTTTGATGAGATCATAATGGAATATGGTTTTATTCAAAACGAATATGATTCTTGTGTATATAAGAAGGCTAATGGGAGCGCACTGACAATGATTGTCCTATACATTGATGATGTATTATTTCTTGGAAATGACATTCCATATTAAAATTGGTGAAAGCTTGCCTTTCATTAAAATTCTCCATGGAATAATTGGGAGAGGCAACCTTTGTTCTTGGAATAAGAATCTACTAGGATATATCTAAAAGTTGTTGACGCTCTCCGAGAGATCGTACATTTTTAGACATGTACGCGACCTGGTGTCTCATATGCTTTGAGCATCTGAAGTCACAATCAGGCCAATCCAGGTGATGGTCACTGGATTAATGTGAAAAACATCCTCAAGTATCTTAGACGACTAAGGATGCATTCTTAATCTATGAAAGAAGAGAACTTGAAGTGACTAGGTTCACCGAGGCTAGTTTCCTAACCGATAAAGATGACTGTAAGTCGCAATAAGGGTACATATTTTATTTGAATAACGGAACAGTGAGCTGAAAATCTTCCGAGCAAGATATTGTTGTCGATTCACACAAAAGCGGATTATATTGTTGCAGCTGAGGCAGCAAAAGAAACATTTTGGATCTATAAAATTCCTAATTGGATTAGGAGTAGTTCTGTTAGCAGCTGAGCTGGGCTACAGCACAGGCTAAGGAATTATGGTCTCATCAATGATCCAAGTATGTACTTCGATGGTTTCATCTTATTCGTGAGATCACACATCGTAGCGATGTCAAGATCGACAAGATCATTTCAGATGATAACCTTGGATATCCGCTGACGAAAGCGATATCTCAGCATAAGTATGAGCGACCCGTAAATAGTTTAGGTGTTGGACACTTGAGTGACTGGCTATAGGCCAAGTGGGAGATTGTTGGACAATTATGACCCATAGCATCACTATTTGTAAAAGACATGGTGTTCTTTGTACAAATTAACTATGTGCAAAGGAAATTGCTCTTTTATCATTTTGTAATTGGATTACTTGGATATATGAATGATAAAAGTCCATATGATTAGTACCGGATTAATAAGATATGAGACAATATTAATCCACGAAAGGTTTAATCATTAAATATCCCTAGTCGTATTATTATCGAGACTGAACATCGATAATGCGGAATATGCTAGTATTACACTTGTGCTCATTATGGAAGCTTAACGACATAGTTCTCATATATTTAAGTATTGGATACTTATGCAAGTGTGATATGAGGTTTTGTTAGCCGTTGGACCGGGAACAGCTTCGCTCTGGATAGACCCCTCAGAGTCTCATTGGTATTATGACTATGTGTCTATGGGAATCCGAATCAGGGTAGGTGTATGTGGTCTTAACTTGAGACTTGCATCGCTAATACTTGCGACAATCAGTATACTTTGGTTTTGGTCGCCCGAAGCTTTAAGAGGTTCTGTGTACGCCTCTTTTGGGTATATTGAGAATCGTAGTGTATTGGGTGTGATGTAAAGATGGAAGTATCACTTCAGTCATATGGAGATGATGATCACGCATGGATACAGAACTAGTACTCTTAAATGTTATAGCTATCGGGATAGTATGACTAGGTCATGATTATCCAATTACAGAGTAGTTGCTAGTGATCCGATATATGCTTCGTACGGGGCAGACACAATTCCAGCCCTAGGCATAGCATGTGACATCAGATACTGGATCGTAATACGCAATACTTAGTATACTACGCCTGATAAAGATTATATATTCCTCATTGAATATTTCTGGAGAATTGAGTAGGCACGGTGCTTTGCTAGAAGCCAACCTTGTCTTGTAAATCAGTAAGAATGTGGTACGGGGTACGTACATGTTTGGATAGTCCGACAACCAGATTTACTGCCAACATATCCAGGAATTTATTTGGTCACTTCCCAAAGATTCACCGATGACATTTAACTCGAACAAAATTATTTGGGATTAATTATGAGAGAGAAAATTAATCTGGGATTAATTACGGTAAAAATTAATCTGGGATTAATTAACGGAGAGAAAATTAATCTGAGATTAATTGCGTCATGAATTAATCTGGGATTAATTCGTGTAGAAGAGAGAATGCGATTAATTTGGAATTAATCTGTAAAATAAATTTAATAGTTAAATTGGATTTTCTATTTAATTTATTTATTTGGGCTAAAATAATATATTGGATATATTAATTGAAATTGAATTTCAACACACGGAATTAAAATTGGATTTTAATTCAAGCGAACGAATTAATTTGGAATTAATTCGTAAGAGCAAATCCGTAATAATTTTGCTGGGCATTATTATTTAATTAAATTGGATTTAATTACGTTGCGATGGAAAATTTGTTTAATCGGATTAAACGAACCGGGCCCAAAGTGTGTTGTGTAAGCCAACCAAATTTTGAATTTAAAGTGGTGGGACCCACTTTACTTACATCAAATGTCTAACATTTGATGGAAGTGGTTGGGAACAATTAATTAGATTTTTTATCACACACACCTACCAAGTCAACACTTAATATATGTTTTTAGAAAACACAAAAGGGACTATTCATCTTCTCCCCATTTTCTCTCTTGGCCGATTGTAATACCCTTTGGAAGGGAAATTTTTTTTCTTTAATTTTGTTCTTGCTAGCACATAATGAGTCAACTTAAGGTGATAGGGAAACTCATCCTCGAGTTTGGAATTCAAATCAAAGGCTTGGAGCTTACAACAAAGAAAAAGTCTTGAACTTCATCCGATCAAAGTGAGTATTTCCGCAACTTTATTTGATTAATTCACACACAAATCACGCTTAGAGATCCCGTGGCATGTCTAGGACACTAACAGTGACTACGTGGAGGAGATATCATTTTCGTTGGAAAAAATGTCAACCAAGCCCTAGGATCAACATGTCTTCTAATACCATGTAAAAGTAGAGGAAATCTTTTTGTATTGAGTGAATTCAAATATCACAAGAGAAGATAACATTGAGATTACCCTAAGAAAGGAAAATAAATATGACAATAATTACACAATCAATATATTCCTAATCTAACATATTCCTAATTCTAACAATTTTATGAGAATTTGAAAACAGAAAGAAATACAAAAGGAGGATTTTTGAACCAAGAATTGGATTGTTTGAAAGGCAGTGTTGCATGGTCTGAGAGGTTTGGTTGAAGACAGAAAAAGTCGTAAATCATCTTTATACCGGATTCTATAGAAATAAGAAAGACCAGTTATACTGAAATCATAATCTTTGTGGGCTAAGAAAGGAGATGCTAACACAATAGTTTTTCATAGATTAATGAGTTTAAGGAAAGCTAAAAATATTATTTCCAAGCTTGAGAAATGGGGGATGTAATTCTTGACAATGAGGAGGATATTATAGATGAAATAACAGATTTTTATAAAAAAACTTTCTTCAAAAGGTGTGAATTTTTCGAACATTAGGGGCTTGATTGGAACTCTCTATTAGAATCTTGTGCTTGTTCATTGGACAAGCCTTTTAAAAAAGAGGAAGTGAGAAATCTATTTTATTGTGATCGTAACAGGCCGAACAATTATTCTTTGGCGTTTATCCGGGATTGTTGGGAATTGTTCATATAGATATTATGAAAAATTTTCAGGAATTTTGGAGATCATGAGTTGTTAATGGTGTGACAAATGAAAACTTATATTTGTCTTTTTCCAAAGAAAGCATCATCATGTAAGATTGGAGATTTTAAGCCAATTAGTTTGGTTTCAAGATTCGATTAGGTGATCTCTAAGGTTTTTTCGGAGAGGTTAAATGTGGTTATAGGAGATACAATTTCAGAGGCACAATGGACATTTGTGGCTGAAAGACAAATTCTTGATTTGGTATTGATTGCAAACGAGCTAATGGAAGATTGTAAATCGTCAGGTAAAGAAGGTATGGATATTAAACTTGATTTTGAAAAAGTCTATGATCGAGTTGAATGGTAATATCTTGATTTTGTTATAGATAAGAAAGATGTTGAAGGCTGTTTTTTATTTCAAGGTTAATATGAGAATTTAATCATTTTAACAGACCTCTCTCACAATGAATTTGTTTGGTTAGTTGGGAAAAAAAATAAACTTAACAAGCAGACAAATAAATCACAGAGTTTACGTGGTTCGGTGGAGAATGGATCCTACATACGTCCACGAGAGGAATGAGGGTGTATTTTATTACTATTCGGGGTCAAGACCGACCCGAGCTACAATGGGGAAATGAACTCATGAAGTGATAAAACATCTCGGGTCTCACATAAGCCCGATATAATTCTCTCAAGGAGTCGGACGAATGACCAACTTTCTGTAGGAAAATAATTTCCTTATGCGCAGCGGAAAAGTTATTGGCTCCGTGATCAACCTTGAAAAATATCTTGCATTCTCCCTTTGTTGAAACTGAATTCCACCAACTCTTGGTGAATGGATTTGCTCCTCGATGTGGATGTGTTTCATTTGAGATCCGATGCTTGGATCAACCACCCGATCTTCCGATCTAGGATTCGAACCCAACAAACCGAAGTGTGGGCTTCACTCACAAAGATAAATCTTTAAACTATTTAGAGAAGTATAAAGCCACAATATCTTTTGGCTTTTAGAAAGATTGAATGAAGTAGATGAAGATCTAACTTAATCTTATTTTCTTTCTATTCTCAACACTTGAGAAAATTAAATTTTCTTCAACATTTGAAAAAAATATTTTGGATTTTTCTTTTCTCTTTATCTCTCTCACAAACTTGTATTAGTGATATGTTTATTCCCCTCACTCAACATTTGAGTGGAAATGATAGAGATTATATTCTTATCCAAAAGCCAACCAATCTTATCACAATCCTCACATGACATTCTATTGTAATGGAAACACAATTAATGGAATG
This sequence comes from Zanthoxylum bungeanum, assembly GCA_019454045.1. Classification (NCBI taxonomy): domain Eukaryota; kingdom Viridiplantae; phylum Streptophyta; class Magnoliopsida; order Sapindales; family Rutaceae; genus Zanthoxylum; species Zanthoxylum bungeanum. Next base: position 12,664 of record SKCR01046351.1, read on the forward strand.
CCAAGCAAAGACATGTGAAGTGGACAAAATTAGGCAATTAGGTCATACCTAATCTTTGACATAAATTGTTGGAAAGTATGGCAAACCATATGGTATTGTCTCCAAGATAATTTAAAAATCATTATCATAATGGTGTAATTACTTTAATTATGATGTAATAATTATCTCATAATTATTACTAACTTGATTATCTCTTAATCACAATTTGATTATCTCATAGCTAAATAATTATAGAAAATATTATATTAAACTCATTTAATATAGTTTTCATTTGTGACAAATTATATTATTAACTTCATTAATAATATATAAATATTATGTGAGCATATAATTAGACAATCCAATATATTAGGTTTGCTACAGTTAATCGAGGTAGCACGGGGACCAAATAGACCTACGGTTCCGAGCTCCAATAATCACGAAATATTATCTCATTAACTAAATATTCCGAATTATTAACTTCGCGTTTTTCCACTAAAAATTCGAAGTTGCACTCTTGTTGATGTAGATGAAAATAATAAGCTGAACAACTTCGGTGTCCATCGATATAGTCATTGCATACGGATTGGCTCTTCATGAATATCTCATAATTAGATCCGGGTTATAAGTCTGTTATACCCCTCTAATTATTTTATATCTTAAGTACCATTGATTCTCTAATGAACAATTTATTCATAACTATTATGAATAATAATCTTTCTACTCACAATAGAAAGACTTGAGCGCTCTAATCGTCCAAGTACCGAATCAACCCATAAGAAAGATACTCTTATACTTCTCACAAGAAGAAGTGAATTTCATGTCTATGTAAAACGTTCTCAGCTACACACCAAACCATATCCCCAAAATACATAGTTATTGGTTGGGATTGCTTCATCCAACCTCACCTTAGTAAATCAAAGGACATAGCCTGGCATGCAGGAGTTCCTAGTACACTCAGGATTAAGATTAATCCATATATAACCATCTAGTAGATTAAAATGAATTTCTATGTTTAACGGATATTAAAAGATATTCATTTTATATGGGTCCAGTCCCATATAATCATATAATACAAGGTGTCTTCATTCTTATGTCACCACATGAACGATCCCGGATCAAGATCGTCATACAAGTATAGAAAGGACCGCAGCTATAGATAAACCACTAACAAAGTTCCCACTGTTAGTGTTCCTAGAACATGCCAAGGATCTTCTAAGCGTGATTCGTGTGTGAATTAATCAAAGAAAGTTGCGGAAAAAAATCACCTTGATCGGTTTTAGGCTTTCAAAAATTCATTTGGATGTAGTAGCTCGGAGCTTGAAATCGAGTTCCAAACTCTCAGGTGAGTTTCCCTATCACCATCTTTTGACTCCCTATGTGCTAGCAAGAACAAAATTTGAAGAACAAAAATGTCTTCCATGGAGAGAGGCTCACGTTTTTTCAAGTAAAGAGAGAGTGAATAGTGCATTTTGATTTCCAAAATCTAATCACAAATGTTGACTTCCAAAGTTACTTTTTTAAGTGTGTTGTGTAATTAAAAATCCAATTTATTGTTTCCAACAACTTCCATCAAATGGATTGACCATTGATGTGAAGTAGTGGGTCTCACCACTTTGAATTCAAAATTCAAGTTGGGTTGCTCAACACACTTCGGGCTCGGGTTCGTTTAATCCGATTAAATGAATTTTACGTCGCGATGTAATTAAATCTAATTTAATTAAATAATAATGCCTAGCAAAATTATTACGTAAGTCGCTTACGAATTAATTCCAAAATAATTCGCTCGCTTGAATTAAAAACCAATTTTAATCCCGCATTGAAATCCAATTTCAATTAATATATCTAATATATTATTTTAGCCCAAATAAATAAATTAAATAGAAAAATCAAATTTAACTATTTAATTTATTTTACCGATTAATTCCAAATTAATCGCGTTCTCTCTTCTTCACGAATTAATCCCAGATTAATTCATGACGCAATTAATCCCAGATTAATTTTCTCTATGTTAATTAATTCTCAGATTAATTATTGCCGTGATTAATCCCAGATTAATTTTCTCTCTTATAATTAATCATAGATTAATTCTGTTCTAGTCAAATGTCATCGGTGAATCTTAGGGAAGTAATCCAAGAGATCCATGGATATGTTGGCATTAAACACGGTCATCGGACTATCCAAACACGTGTGTACCCGGTACCACATTCTTACCGATTTACAAGACATGGTTGGCTTCTAGCAAAGCACCGTGCCTACCCAATTCTCCAGAAATATTCTTTAAATAAATATATAATCTTTATCAGGCGTAGTATACTAAGTATTGCATATTACGATCCAGTATCGGATATCACATGCTAGGCCTAGGGCTGGAATTGTGTCTACCCCGTATGAAGCATATATCGAATCACAAGCAACTAGTCTCTATAATCGGATAATCATGACCTAGTAATATTATCCTGATGACTGCAGTACTTAAGAGTACCAGTTTCGTATCCTACGTGATCATCATCTCCATATGACTGAAGTGATACTTCCATCTTCACATCACACCCAATACACTACGATTCTCAGTATACCCAGAAGAGGCATACACAGAACCTGTTAAAGCCCCGGACGACCAAAACCAAAACGTACTGATTGTCGCAAGTATTAGTGGTCCATTACCCATTTCAATATCTGAAGATGCATCGCCTGAAGAGATTTAGACTTTCCAGAAATGGAAAGATGATGATTTAAGGGTTAAATCATTCATTCTCAGTTCTCTTTCTTCTGAACTGAAGAGGCAATATTTTAAGATGCATGATGCTTATAGCATGATGACACAACTTCGTGAATCATTCATGAACCAAGACAGGTCTTGGTTCATAGAGTAGCAATGGAACTGTTCCATTCTAAACTTGATGATGGACAGGCTGTGAGCACGCATATGCTTCATTTGACCGATTTGATCGAGCAATTGAGGCACGGTGATTTCTTTCTCAATGATACTTTAGGACGAAGTGCCATACTTGGTTCGCTCCCGATGTCGTATCGCTAGTTTGTCATGTACTTCAAAATGAATGGGATTCACTACACTTACCGTGAGTTGCATAGGATGCTTCTCACAGCGGAGGAGGATTTGAAGAAGGGAGTGCCGACTCTCCTTCCGAAACCCACTTCATTTTCCACTTCTTCCCACTTCAAGTCGAAGGTGAAGAAGACAAAGGGAATGAAGAAGAAAGGTTTCAATGTTCCTCCGTAGGCTAATGTAGCGAAGCTAGAGAGCTTCTGAATATAAATGCCATCACTGCCAGAAGGTAAGGCACTGGAAGAGGAACTCTCTTTACTACCTTTCCCAGATCAAGAGGGAAAGAGCATCGACATCAGGTACATTTATTTTTCCGGTTAATGATATCTCATTAGCTTGTGAACTTGTCACAACTAGTTGGATTTTAGATTCTACTTGTCCTATTCACATAGGCAATTCGGTGCAGGTGCTGACGAAAAGTAAATGGCTGAAATCTGGGGAGATGCAGTTTCGATTTGGGAGTGGTAACTCTCTGGATGCGGTTGCATGGGCTTATACGAGATTCCCTACCCAGTGGGAGACTTTTATTACGTGACTTTTTTGTGCCAGGATGTGTGGCAAATATTATGTCACTTTTTGTATTAGATACTGAATGATATAATGTAAATATTAAAAAATGTTCTTTATATTTATATGGTATAAATAATATTCAGATCCTTTGTTGTCCAAATGAGCATGGTCATTACATTTTGCACACCTCTCAAGATAATTTGAATACTGGAATTAATAAACGTAAATTATCTGAAATAAATAATACTGAATTTTGGCATATGAGGTTAGGTCATATAGGCGTGAAACGCCTAACCCAGTTGGTTAGGAATGGTTTGATTTCAGATCTCACTATTGAACCTTATCCAATCTGTGAATCCTGTGTTCGGGGTAAAATGACCAAATCCTCATTTTCAGGTGTTAGACATCGAGCTACTAACTTATTGGAACTCGTACATTCTGATGTAGGTGGTCCTATGAGTCAGACTACACACAGTGGTTTGTCATACTTCATTACCTTTACCAATGATGTGTCACAATACGGTTATATTTAGCTAATGAAACATAAATCGAAAACCTTTGAAAAGTCCAAAGAATTATGAAGCGAGGTAGAAAAAAAAATTGGACAATATATTAAATGCCTTCGATCCGATCATGGCGGTGAATATATGAGTGGAGAGTTCACTGATTTTTAATGAAGAATGAGATTCTCGCTCAATATACTCCTGCTGGTACTCCACAACATAATGGAGTGTCAGAGAGGAGAAATCAGACATAATTGGATATGGTCTGATCTATGATGAGTTTTACAAATTTGCCCTTTAACTTCCACACATCTTTTGAATAAGATTCCTTTTAAAGCTGTTCCTACGACTCCGTATGAGATATGGACCGGTAGGAAATTGAATCTTAGTTATATTAAGGTTTGGGGTTGGCATGCATACGTCAGGATGGCGCAACAAAATAAGCTTTTGCCTCGAGGGCAAAAGTTTAGGTTTGTTGGATATCCTTCAAATACGAAAGGATATTTGCTCTATGATATCGAGTATCGAAATGTGTTCGTAGCTTGCTTCATAAAATTTCTAGAGGTATAATTTTTGTCAGAAGGTGGTGATTATAGATAGATTGAACTTGATGAAGTACAACCTGAGATCAACGAACCAACGAATGAACTTGAAGTTCAAAAAGATGAAGAACCTTCATTACACACACTCAAGTAGGTCACAAAGGGTATCAAGGCCTCCTGAACGCTTGTATTTGATACAAGAAAAGAGTCTCGGTGTTCTCTTAGTTGAAGAGATTGACCCTTTTACCTATAAAGAATCGATGTTGAGAATCGACTCCGTGAAGTGACAAACGCCATGAAATCCGAGTTAGACTCAATGCATGAGAATCAAGTTTGGGACATGGTTCCGCTTCCTAACGGAATTGTTCATATCGGTTGTAGATGGATTTACAATAGGAATCGTGGGCCTGAAGGTAAGGTTGAAACCTTTAAGGCCCGACTGGTAGCTAAAGGTTACTCGTAGCGACCTGATGTCGACTACAATGAAACTTTTTCGCCAGTTGTGATGCTAAAGTCTATAAGGATTTTATTGTCTATTGCCGCTTACCATCATTACAAGATTTCGCAAATGGATGTCAAAACGACTTTTCTAAATGGATTTCTTGATGAAGAAATCTATATGGAACAGTGTAGGCACTGCATTTTTGCATGTAAGACCCGATGATGAGTCTCATTTGGAGGCACTACCTTTTAAGTCGCGGGAGCCGCGGGAAACGGACGTCGGAAGGGAAAAAGTCTTTTTTGTTGGATTCACTGGAGTAGCTTCGGGTTCGCTTGTTTGACCTCCCTTTAAAATACACCCTTAGCCTTGGCCCAAAACTACACCAAGCCCAATCCAATAAATAAATTAAAACATTTAAAATGCATGTCCCAAATTAAATTAAATTAAATTAAAGTTAACTAATTTAAAGTAAAATAAAATACAATTAAAACCAATTAAAATCCAACACAAATTAAATGCCAATTAAATTAAATCTAAATTAAATTAAACTAATATTTAATTAAAATATAATACCAAAATTAAATAAATCACTACCAAAATTAAATAAATCATTTCCTAATTTAATAAATCACTCACCAATTTAAAATATTTACTCACCTAATTAACAAATTAAATGCCTAAATAAAACAAATGTCATGCCTAATTAAAGTCAATCAAATATATAACCTTCCTAAACAAACAAATCATGTCCCCAATTACTTGATTTCTTTCCTTTCACATAAGCCATGCAAACCCTAACCCTAATACCCAATTATAAAATATAACACAAACTAAACCCTAGGGGGGAGGAGACACAGCTCATTCACGGCAACAACTAGACAAAAAAATAAAAAGAACCTATACCCCTCTCAAAACTCTCTCGGCACCAGGCATCTCTCGTCTCTCAAAAACAAATAAACCCTGCAAGACCATCACGCCCTCTGACCGCCATTTCTCCTATTTCTCTCGCCTACAGCCATAAACCCACCAAACTTCACGCCTCACGCAAGCCCCCACGACTGACCTGCCCTAATTGCACGCACAGACACACACAACAAACCCTCCTATTAGTCTCAAATAGCCACGGCTCACTCTCCTCTCAACACCTGCTCTCATTAAATGTACACACTCATTGAAAGCCCCCACGTCCCTCATCATGCATGAAGAAAGCCCTCTCACCATTCGCCAAACAAAAGCCACAAAAAAAGCCCACGCACATGGTCATTCTTCCCCTAAACACACTCGCCCAACCGAACAACAAATAAGTAAATAACCATTCACTCGCAGTCCACAAAACGCACACAAACACTTCACGCAGATCACTCACGCATTCGACAAAAAAAAACCCTTCACAACCCACTCGGCAGAGGCACACACTACCAACGTACCCAAGCTTTTTACGCACATATACTGCCCTAAAAAAACCCTCCATTGTACGTCAAAATTGTCTTAAAAAAACCCCTGACCTGCACGCAAATCACCCTCAAAACACCCCTGACCTGCATGAAATTCTGCCTCAAAACAACCCTCGAATTTCCGTGAAAACTGTCCAGTTCTGCACCCAAACATCACCAAAAATCTGCACTGGAACAGTCCAGATTTTACCTCAAAATCGCCTAAAAAACAGCAGCCCCTAGCCTCCAAAAATCGCCCAAAACAGTGAACAAATACAACCAAAACAGTGACCAGAAAACCGCGAGGAAACAGCAGCAAAACGGAGTGAAAACAGCGACCAAAACAGCAAAATAGTGAGCTAAGACGTTAATCCAGTGAACCGGAAGAGTTGCGGAGTGATAGCCCTTCCGACGGCCGTGAAACGCGAGTCCGAAAGTCGACATAAAAGGTTAGACCTAAAGGTACTTTTCCTATTATTTCCATCTATCTTTTTAATTGTTTTATTCATTTTTATCGCATGAGAGTCGTCTATTGATGCATGATTGTGGCCCTTGAATAGATAAAAAAAAATGCATGTATTGTGGAATGATGTATGTTGTGGCCCTTGAGTAAAATGAGAAATGTGTCGCCTCTCGTGGTATATAGGATGGAAACCCGAACATAAATTTCATAGCCGATTCCGAATGGACGGTAGTATGATCTGTACTCGGGATACAACTCTATGTACCACTTGAGTAAACGGTGCATATTTTGTTTTATGTTGCTTTGATTTGTTTGTTATTCGTTATTTGAATTCCTGCATTTATTTATTTGATGTGTCCATGAGATGGTATTCAAGCATGATTTAGCCCATTTAGCTGTTCATTTTCAAGCATGATTAGCCATTTATTTTGCGTTACGTTTAGGTTGTTCTTTATTTTTCGCATTATATGATCGAAGTATGTTCATGAGATTGCCGTGTGATATTGCATGTTTGCCGTTATGATGATTACTTTCATGCATGTGAACTTAAAAGTAGAATTATCCTTGGAAATATGTTGCTTAGGCTTGGTTGAATTATTGCACAAATCATTTTATTACAAGTGACATAAGTAAGGAACCATTCCGAACCCAACGATTTGAGGTCTTCCCTTGCGAGGGGTGAGTGCGGCCTTAAATCTCATTTTTCCGATTCACACCGGGTGGCGACTCCATTATTCTCCGGTTTAGTCCCCCGTGGGCTACTCCGTACTCTCAACCGAGCCGCGAGCCCGGGACAACATGCGTCGCCCAGTTTCTGTGTCCCACAGTCTGGCGACTCCACTGGGGATAGAGAATCGGCCTCGAAATAATGTCTTGTAATATTATGATTTGTGCTTTAAGTTAACCATTCCTATAGTGGGTTGAAAGGGGTTTAATCAAAGGCACTTTTAAGGCTAGGTAATGGTTTGGTGTCTTCCTTCACTCACTACCTTTCTATAAGGAAAAGCTGTGAAGGCACCTAGATAATCATCTACTCGTAGCCTACTGTGATAGACTAATTTGGAGGACTCGTTGTTTATTCCTGACACCAAGCGATAAGAGCCTAAGAGGCTTGGGTACTTAAGAGAGCCTCGCTCCACCCTCCCTCTGGGGAATCTACAACGGGAAATCCATTTGACAGTCAGTCACACACCATAGCTCGTTGGCACGTACCTTAGTGTATAAAAAAGGTGCGCTCACTTGGTCGCTCAGACCCTTGAGTGGAGAGACCTAGTTGTGGGTAATCCTTCGTCAGGGAGAGCCTTTGTCCACACCCCCGTAAACCCGCATGTGAACCTTAGTTGTAGAACTAATAAGAATTATTTACTTGTGCTTGTTTTTGGGAACATGGTCGTTTGGATCCATTCGGACCTTTTGTCATGAGGTATGGGCTTGTTGGGCCATTTAAACTGGGACAATAACATATCTTATGATGATTGGGCCAAAAGCTTCTAAAACGCCAATGGGCCATTATATGTTTATGTTTAGGAACATTATCATTTGGATACGGTTGGACTTCTTGCCATGAGATGTGAACTTGTTGGGCCATTCAAACTGGGACGAGTTCACTCCTATGACAGTTAGCCCAAAAGCTTCTAAAATGATGATGGGCCGATTTGTGTGAAAATTTTAATGAGTTGATATATTTCTTGTATCGCATGCATCTCATGCATCACATGCACCTCATGCATACATGCACCATGTTAACCCCTTTTTGTCTTGAAAGCCATCATAGATACCCGTTGGTTAGGGAAGATGGCAGACTTGTCAAAAAACCGAGCAGCCACCAGGAGGACTGGCAGAAGACCTAACCCAACGGAATAGAAAATTCATTCATGCATACATGCATACACGTAACATATTTGCATCCTTTTTGTGTTTGTTCTGTTTTGTAATAACATGTTTCAAAGGAGAAAAAGAGAAAGCGTCAAATGCAAGCCAACCAGAAGCGGCAACAGTACAATGTCAGCAGTTTTCAGGAATGAATCACAGGGGCGAGGCCCTTATCAGTATCAGTTGGGGGGGAGGCCCACATCAGTATCAGTTGGGGGCGAGGCCCATATCAGTATCAGTCTGGGGGCGAGGCCCATATCAGTATCAGTTGGGGCGAGGCCCACATCAGTATCAGCTGGGGGCGAGGCCCATATCAGTATCAGTTTGGGACGAGGCCCATATCAGTATCGGCCCAGGGCCGAGGCCTATATCAGTATCAGTTTGGGGATGAGTTCCAAGGCCGAGGCCTACATCAGTATCAGTTTGGGGATGAGTCACAGGGCCGAGGCCCATATCAGTATCAGTTTGGGGCGAGGCCCATATCAGTATCAGTCTGGGGGCGAGGCCCATATCAGTATCAGTTGGGGGCGAGGCCCACATCAGTATCAGTTTGGGGCGAGGCCCAAATCAGTATCAGTCTGGGGGCGAGGCCATATCAGTATTAGTTGGGGGCGAGGCCCACATCAGTATCAGCTGGGGGCGAGGCCCATATCAGTATCAGTTTGGGGCGAGGCCCATATCAGTATCGGTCTGGGGGCGAGGCCCATGTCAGCATCAGTTTGGGGATGAGTCCCAGGGCCGAGGCCCACATCAGTATCAGTTTGGGGATGAGTCCCAGGGCCGAGGCTCACATCAGTATCAGTTTGGGGATAAGTCACAGGGCCGAGGCCTACATCAGTAACAGTTTGGGGATGAGTCCTAGGGCCGAGGCCCACATCAGTATCGGTTTGGGGATGAGTCCCGAGGGTCGAGGCCCACATCCGCATCGGTTTGGGGATGAGGCCCATATCAGTATCAGTTTGGGGTCGAGGCCCACATCAGTGTCAGTTTAGGGGCGAGGCCCACATCGATATCGGTTTGGGGGAGAGGCCCACATCAGCATCATGCATCCATACATACATGCATACATATCACATACATACAATTTTTGTTTTGTATTCGTAGGATTGTAGCGGCAAAGACCACCTCATCAAGTAACGGTTCAAAAATGAGCCACATTCTCGGACAGTACAGTTCAGAAATGGACCGCTACCACAACAGAGGCCGAAAATGGCGCTCCAAAATGGAGCACACACATAATAGATGCCGAAAATGGCGCTCCAAAATGGAGCACACACATAACAGACGCCGAAAATGGCGTTCCAAAATGGAGCACACACATAACATACGCCGAAAATGGCGTTCCAAAATGGAGCACACACAGCAAATGCCGAAAATGGCGCTCCAAAATGGAGCACACATAACAGATGCCGAAAATGGCGTTCCAAAATGGAGCACACACAGCAGACGCCGAAAATGGCACTCCAAAATGGAGCACACACAACAGATGCCGAAAATGGCGCTCCAAAAATGGGGCACATACATCAGATGCTGAAAATGGCGCTCCAAAAATGGAGCACAGTTCTAAAATGGACCACCAGATCAACTCAGTTCGAAGCAGCAGGCAAGTCAGGTGGTAGCTGGCGAGCCAGGTAAGTGAAAATGCATTGCATAACTTTGATAGGATTGTCACTATTACACATTACACAAGTCCCATCAAAGTGGGGGCGACTGTAGCCACTGCATTTTTGCATGTAAGACCCGATGATGAGTCTCATTTGGAGGCACTACCTTTTAAGTCGCGGGAGCCGCGGGAAACGGACATCGGAAGGGAAAAAGTCTTTTTTGTTGGATTCGCTGGAGTAGCTTCGGGTTCGCTTGTTTGACCTCCCTTTAAAATACACCCTTAGCCTTGGCCCAAAACTACACCAAGCCCAATCCAATAAATCAATTAAAACATTTAAAATGCATGTCCCAAATTAAATTAAATTAAATTAAAGTTAACTAATTTAAAGTAAAATAAAATACAATTAAAACCAATTAAAATCCAACACAAATTAAATACCAATTAAATTAAATCTAAATTAAATTAAACTAATATTTAATTAAAATCTAATACCAAAATTAAATAAATCATTACCAAAATTAAAATAAATCACTTCCTAATTTAATAAATCACTCACCAATTTAAAATATTTACTCACCTAATTAACAAATTAAATGCCTAAATAAAACAAATGTCATGCCTAATTAAAGTCAATCAAATATATAACCTTCCTAAACAAACAAATCATGTCCCCAATTACTTGATTTATTTCCTTTCACATAAGCCATGCAAACCCTAACCCTAATACCCAATTATAAAATATAACACAAACTAAACCCTATGGGGGGAGGAGACAGAGCTCATTCACGGCAACAACTGGACAAAAAAATAAAAAGAACCTATACCCCTCTCAAAACTCTCTCGGCACCAGGCATCTCTCGTCTCTCAAAAACAAATAAACCCTGCAAGACCATCACGCCCTCTGACCGCCATTTCTCCTCTTTCTATCGCCTACAGCCATAAACCCACCAAACTTCACGCCTCACACAAGCCCCCACGACTGACCTGCCCCAATTTCACGCACAGACACACACAACAAACCCTCCAATTAGCCTCCAAATAGCCACGTCTCACTCTCCTCTCAACACCTGCTCTCATTAAATGCACACACTCATTGAAAGCCCCCACGTCCCTCATCATGCATGAAGAAAGCCCTCTCACCATTCGCCAAACAAAAGCCACAAAAAAACAAACAAAAGATTAGAAGATTAGAAGATTAGAATGCCTAATTAGCCTTATGTTTCGTGTTTAGGCAGCATCATGTATGCCATATTATGTACTAGGCCTGATATCAGCTTCGTAATTAGTGTAACCAGCAGGTATCAGTCCAATCCAGGTAATGACCATTGGATGGCTATTAAACATATCTTCAAGTATCTTAAAGGTACTAAGGATAAGTTAATAATATATTGAGGAAATGAACTGCAAGTTAATGGGTATACGGATTCTGATTTCCAATCGGATCCTGATGATAGAATGTCTACATCAGGATTCGTGTTTACCTTTAACGGAGGTGTAATTTGTTGGAAGAGTCCCAAACAGGGGTCAACAGCTGATTCCACCACAGAGGCAGAATATATTGCAACTTCTGAAGCTGCAAAGGAAGCTGTATGGGTTAGGAACTTTATCACAAAATTGGGAGTAGTCCCAAGTATCGAGAATCTGATTCTGTTATAATGTGATAATATTGGGGCCATTGCGCAAGCAAAGGAACCAATGGCGCATCAGAAGTCGAAGCATGTGGAACGAAAGTACCACATCATTCAAGAGATTATGTCGCGAGGGGACATTGTCGTGTGTAAGGTACCGAGTGAAGATAATATAGCAGACCCGCTTACCAAAGCCATTACTCCGAAGTTATTTGAAAAACATGTGGAGTCGATGGGTATTAGATACAATCGATATTGGCACTAGAGCAAGTGGGAGAATTTATTAGGGTTGGTGCTCAGAGCGCTAATTTTCTTATGTATTTAACTGTAAATACTTATGTAACATTTTTATGATGAATAAAATAAACAGTTTCTATTGTATAACATCTCTTTTTATATGGTAAACACGTAATTGACCTTAGAATGATTAGTTATGATACTGTTGCAAAAGCGTCGCAACTGACATTGAGTTGTATCATGACATTATCATTCTTAGACAGTTCCTGGTCAAGGTTTACACTACTTGGTCAGTAAAGTAAACCCGTTGAGACTGGTACATGTCGTATATTGGAATCTTAGATTCTAATGGTTTCTCAATGAACCATAAGACTTGGAGACTCGTATAGACGTGTAGGTGTCTATAGCGGATAAACATTGAACGACTCACCGAAGATTCTTAATGGATGGTGCACCAACGTCAATAAGAATCTTCTTGGATTGAGTAAGTATAGTGATTCTTTGACTTGAGATACTACTGTGGATATATGAGTTATCCTCCATACTTTGATGGCAGTCACGTCACTGATCTATTTAGATCAGACCTCCGCTTGTTCATTGGGTATGGACTGATGCTCATGATATCCTGTATATGTCAAGAAACGATCTGTCAGTTCTGTGTACAGAGCATAGGTATTCAATATGGAATTAGCAATTTATTAAATCCATGGGCCCGTGGTACACTGTAGAAATTAGTTATAAGTGTTATTAAGAGTTTGCTAATAGAAACGTCGACGTGATTATATCTATAGAGATTTGACGTTTATATTTGTATCTCTGGAATAATCCAGATACTTGTGACGGAGGGATTATACTTATGCAATGACCTCGACCTGTATGGTTCAGTGAGTTTATCTGTGTTCGTCATAATTTATGGGTGGGTAGATTATGGACACGAAATTGATTTCGTGACGGATATGCCTGAACTGTTGGTTTCTAATAAGGTCCCGGATCGATTATAAGCATGAAAAACATTGAGAATACACATCGATGAAGTTGCGGAATACTTACATCGATCGGTTGAGCGACGCGGCAAGCAACAAAACTCCAAAATGCTCACTGGTTTGGGTGAACTGCAGTGCAGATTTTGCTCACTGTTTTTACTTCGTTTTTGGTCCTTCGTCAAGCTCCAAGCTTCGTCGAACGGTTCCCGGCTCATGGGTGAGCTTCCCTATCACCTTCGCATATCTCATAAGTGTGCTAGCACTTGTGATTTTGCCACAAAACCACACTCTTGCTCCCCTCACTGCTCACGGTTTCAGAAACCAGAAAACAGAAAATTAAGCCACTTTGGGCGTGAAGAGAAAGATGAAAGAAAGAGAGAATGTTGGTTGAATTTCCAAATTTGTGTAATATATACACTCATTTGAATTTCACATGCATTTCATGTGAATTTGGCTTTAATAAGTCAAACCATTAAAGCCTCCAACCACCCACATCACTCAATCCATCAGTTGTCAAGTCACATCACTCAAAGTGACAAGTGATTTGACGCTTGATGCTACTAGCGATTTGACGCTTGATTTGACGTGCCGCACTCGAATTCGAAATGTGAATGCGCTCGCAAATAATCTCGGGCTCGGGTTCGCTAATTCTAAATTAACGAATTTTCCGTTGCATCGTAATTAAATGATTACGCCTAGCGAAGTCACTATTCACGTCGCTAACAAATTAATTCTAAATTAATTCGCTCGCCCGAATTAAAATCTAATTTTAATTCCGCGTCGAAATCCAATTTTGTTTAATATATCAAATATATTAATTTCTCGATTAATTCCAAATTAATCGTTATCTCTCTTTAAATGATATTTTATCCCAGATAAAATATCTCCGCAATTAATCCCAGATTAATTTTCTCTCTCTTCTAATTAATCCCAGATTAATATAGAGTGCGAGTTATACGTCATCGGTGAATCTTTGGGAAGCGACCCATGAGATCTCCGGATATGTTGGCAGTCAAATCGGTCATCGGACTATCTGAACACGTAAGTACCTCGTACTACGTTTATACCTAATTACAAGACAAGGTTGGCCTCTAGCAAAGCGCCATGCCTCCCCAATTCTCTGGAAACATCCTTACAGGAATAAATGATCTGTATCAGGCGTAGTATATCGTAGTATTGCGTATTTCTGTCCAGCATCGGATGATCACGTGCTAGGCCTGGGGCTGGAAATGTGTATGTTCCGTACGAAGCACATGTCGGATGTCTGGTGACTAGTCTCTATAATCGGATAAACCTGACCTTGTCATTTTATCCCGATAGCTGCAGCATTTAAGAGTACTAGTACCGTATCCTACGTGACCATCATCTCCATATGACTGGAGTGACACTTCCATCTTGACGTCACACCCAACACACTACGATTCTCGATATACCCAGAATTGGCGTACACAAAACCTGTTAAAGCCCTGGACGACCTCAACCAAAGTATATAGATTGTCGTATGCATTAGCGGTGCTAGTCTCAGGTTAAGACCAAATACACCTACCCTGATTGCGGACTCCCATAGACACATAGTCATACTACCAATGGGATTCCGCGGGGTCTTATCCAGATCGAAGCTGTTTCACGTACCATCGGTAAAACACAACCTCCTATTACACTTACATGAGTATCCTATACCCAAATATATGAGAACTATGCCGTTGTGCTCTCACAAACGCGCACAAGTGTAATACTAGTCTTTTACATATTTATCGATGTCCAATCTCGATAATACTCTGACTATGGATATTTAATGATTTATCCTTCGTGGACTGATATTGTCTCATATCATTCTCTGTCCAAGAACAAATCATAAGGACCTCTCATCATTTATACATCTAGGTGATCTAATCACAAATGATAAGAGTGCAATCTCCTTTGTCACATAGTTAATTTGTACAACAACACAATGATCTGTACAAATAGTGACGCTATGGGTCATAATTGTCCAACTAGAACCTAGAGAGTCTAGCTAAAGAAATATACCCGTAGAACACTATGGCAACTTTTATGAATAATATTGATTATTTATAAATCATTTAACGGTTACACGAAAGATACATGCAAATGGACTTTTTGGTCATTTTCTAATTAATGTGTATTTGTATTTAATGTATGATTTTATTAAATACACATTAATTAAATGTCAAATTATGATATTTGACATATATCATTAATACATGTATTTAAGATATTTAAAGTAAATATAATTCATATATTTTAGATATTTATATTTAATTAATTATTTAATTGTTAAATGATTAAAGTAATTAAAATATGAAATATCTATGTTGATATTATTTTATGAAATATCGTTAGTGTAAATTGTTGACTTTACATTAAAGGAAAATGTTATCAAATTTGATTTGATTTCTTTAAATTAGATTTAAAATTGAAAAAATATCTATTGTTATTTTTCTCTCTCATTTTGACCAAGTGACCTAGATATAAAAAAAATTGAAGGTTATATTTTTCATTTTGATTCACACAAGTTCAAGCCTCCAAAATAAAAATAAAACAAAGTTGAGTGAAAAGAGATGAAACCAGAAGTAATTTCAAGAAAGCTTGGATTTATGTAAGTTTTTCCAACTTTCTATTAGAGTGAAACTTGTTCCCTTTGATCTTGGCTACAACATATATAGTTCTCAAGTTTTTCGACTATCTTGTGTTTGTGTTTTGATCGTTGGAAGCATGAATGAAAGATGTAATGCATGTATGTTTAATTAAGAAAGCTTGAAATGTGTTTATAAGCTCTCTTTTGATTATATAATAATCAAGTTGTCATTCTAGAGTTGTTAGACCACTCATTGATGACATATAATTGTTCTTGTGTTGTTTCAAAATGGTGAGACTTGTTTGGTGTTGTGAAGATTGAATTAAAGTGTTGAATTTGTTTAGTTTTGGCTAATTTATTAATTGGACTAACTTGTGACATTAGGGTACTTAACCTTATCCAAATTTGGGGCTTTTCATATATGTGTTATATAATGATGTATATATGATTTATATTAAATTTGGTGATGATTGGATTTCATCTTGACTTGTTTTGAACAAGATAGGACCAAATTGCAAAACTTGGAAATTTTGGGTGCATTCGGCAATTGTAAAAAAAAATTGGAATTTTTGTTGCAATTTGTATTTTGATGTATTGGACATGCATAAATCATTTTGGTAGTGATTTGAAATCACTTGAATTTGTATTTGAAAATTTGGACTAAAATGATCAAAATACAAACTTTGAGGGGTCATTCGTCAATTATGAAGAAATATGATTCCTTGGGTAAAAAATTCAGTTTTTAAGTATTGAGCAATTATTGAAATCGGAAAATTTTGATTTTCCACGTTCCGCTGCATTACTCAGATTTGCCCCCTAAAAACCCCAAAAAGTGAGATGGGCTAATGATGGAAGGGAGAGCAAAATCCCTCATTCTCCTCCAATCTGTCTATAGTGATTGGCAATCAAAACATCAGACATAACTCGAAACATGCCCGATCGAAATTAGGGTTTGAGATATATCCACCCGGACGTAATCAAGCCCGTAATTCCAACTAGTTTAATTTTTCACATGGCAATCTACTCGTTATATATGTCCGGTCGGATATTAGATTTGAATTATTTATCTGACCGAACAAAATCAGATCATTAATGTTAGTAACTGGCAATCTACTCATTCATTGACAGTTGTGTCATGTCCGGCCGCATAAAGGGTTTTTAGGTCATGTCCGTCCTGATTTTATGGTTTGAGACAAGGTAGGCCGTACATAGGTGATGTTCGGCCGGCTTTGGCCATGTCCTCTAGAGTTTCTTTCCTTCTCGACATTCATCCTTACACTTCCCCAACTTTCAAAGGGTGTCCCCGCAAGAGACTCATCATCAGGTTATGCATAAAAATATGGTGTCTACATCAATTAATACTGATAAGTTTTTATGTTCTAGATCCTTACATGGCCTAGTAGAAACATAAGCAACACTACAATTGCAAAGAAGAAATGATGGTGCGAAGACTTGATTGGTTCTCAATCAAATCTCCAAATGGGAGATTTGCCGAGTCAAATTGGTTGATGGTTGTTTAAATGTAGTATTAGATTAAGATTAGTTCATGTACATGTACAATTGTTTTTGAATCTTGATCTTATTAATGAATTTGAATTAGGTTCATGTACATGTATAATTATTTTTAAAATCTTGAACTTATTAAATTACATTCATATTTATTTTGAAGAAAGATAATACATTGCACAAATATCCAAATTATTTCTAAATACATTGGACTTCCACCAAATAAGGGGAGAGCTCAAATTTTGAATGGATTAAAGAAGAGCTTTGGGAGGGTAGATCCAGTCACGATTACGGTTCGGAATCGAAGCCGAACCGATTTTACCGATTCAGTTAGTCCAAATTGTAACCGAACTGGTTATGACCGGTTCAGTTACGGTTAAGGGAGTTTTGGAACCGCCTTATCGACGGTTCTAACGGTTCCAAACCGGAATCATAACACTGCCCATTTTACCATTTGAAAAACGATAAAATTGGGCAAATGGTAAAATGGGGTCCATTTTACCGTTTTCCAAACGGTAAAATGGGCAGCGGCAGGCAACAACCTTGAAATGAGGCTGCTACTTTAATAATTTTTTATTAAATAAAATAATAAATATAAGAAAATCCAAAATTACCCTTTATAATAACTATAATTTGAGGGTATTTTTGGCATAAAAAATTATCAAAAAAACTAGATATACACCCTCAAATCAATTTCTAAACTCACTCAATTTCTCTCAATTCCATTAATCTCTTAATTCTAAATTCTCATTCTCAATCTTAATATCAATCTCTCAAATTCTCTATATTCTTTAAAAAAATTACAAGGTCATCACAAAATGTCAATGTTCCATCCATAAATGACGAAGGGGAACAATTCCCTACTCAAGAAAGTAACATCTCCACCATCACCGAACGCGCTCATCAATCAAGACCTGAGAGTCTGATATATTCACAAAATATTTTTATATAATAGTAAATAATGCTGGTGAGGAGAATGATATTTGCAATTATTGTGAAACACAGTATAAACATAACGGTGGATACAGAAACTTGACAACCCGCATGAGGAAACATCATCCAACTGAGTACAAGATCGACAAAACCCAACAAGAAATAGGGAGGTACACTTCCGGTCTTAGACATAAGTCTTCATCTTCTAGTACTCAATTATTCAAATATACTGATGCATGAGGCATCCTGCTAGTGGATCCCACTAGATGTGTCAAAATCACCGTTGGCTCCAAAAGTGGTGCCGTCGGGCGTGTCAGGGGAGGGAAACCTCAATGTTACTACCTGACTTATAATCAACCGATTGTAAAAATTAATGGGTTCTCTAAAGCCTGCAAGGGATAGACAATTAGATTTTAGGAATTAAGGAATTAAAAGCTACTGAGAATAAGATATTTACTAGAATTGAAAATTGACATGTTAAGTGTTTTTGATCGATTTGGAGAAAATTCATTTTTTGTTGGCTTCTCTTTGAATTTTTATAGCTCCTGAAATAACTTCTTCTAATTACTTCCCAACTTCCTGCATGTTCTGTTAACTTCCTCCCTCAACTCTCCATACTCTCTTCACCAACTTTTCATATTCCTCCAGTCCTAAAACGTATGTTTGTGTTTGTGAGGAGTAGTTTTGACATTTGTTATTTTCCTGCCTGAAAATAGTAATTTCCTTCTTGATTTAAAAATGGGCTCTCCGAGTAAATTGGTCATAGGCTGTTTTAATTGGGCTAAAATTATTTTTGGTACAAACTGTATTATACTGAGAGTATAAGATAGTTTATAAGTAGTGAGACAAAAGAAAGAGTATAAATTAGCGCAGAAAAATAATAAAATTATAATTTTGTGAAAATATAAAATAATATTAACACTAATGTTAACTATATATCCCGTGTAGCTTTGAAACGCTGCCTTATACACTAGTTTATAAACTCTAGTGCCTAATTATCATTTTGTGTCATAACAATTTTTCTGTATAAAATTTCGGTAGAAATAGAAGCTGGTAAGTTGTCCCACCTAATTTTTATTAGGATGGGGACTAGTTGCATCAACTTATATTCTGCACACTCTTCTGCAATACACACTCATTTAATAAAATTTAAAAATCATTTTATATTTTGCACTTTTCTAAATACCAAAATTGCCCTTAATTATTATAATCATCTTTTTTATTCTTTTAACGAGTATTTTTATTGATTCATTTCACTTGATTATATCATACCATAACATCAAATAACTCTTATTTTTTATTGTAAATTTGGAAGTTGTCACTTTTCTTGTAGGCAGTAGCCATGATCAAGTTCCTCCAACAAGCAGAGACACTGGGAAAAAACTTAATGACTACAATGAAAATTTTAGTACCAATATTTCGTTCAACCATGGCTGCTAATGTTGATCATTACCTTTTTTTTTTTTTTTTTTTTTTTTTTTTGCAAGAAACAAAGATTCTGAGAGAATTAGCCTCCATCAAATGATGTATAAACATTGTTGATGAATGCATTAGTAAGCAAGTACGTGTGAAATTGTTAAATGACTGTTATAGTGAGTTTTTTTTTTTTATCCTGATTTTGAATATTTATAGTGAGTTTTTCTTTTTTTAAAAAAATAGTTTTTTTTTATCCTGATGTTGAATATTTATTTAAGGTGTTAGATTGGATGTTGAATTAGTGGGTTAGTATGCTAGATTTTAAAAATTATTGAATTGTCCTTAACGGTAAATTATTTAAAGTATATTTTAGTATTTAAACTTTTAAAAAAAAAAATTAGAGTGTTCAAAGTAAATTTTTGAGTCCAAATGTATCCATTTTTTTTTTAAAATCTAAAATAGAATTTCACCTACTTACTACCCGTTTGAGGAATCATGTTCAAAATACGTTGAAATATTAGTAAAATTTTAATGGACATATAAAAATACAAAATGAGAAAAGAAAGAGAAAATTAGAGATGACGATCAATTGGGACGACTTAAACTTGTCAATTCCAATTCCATCTTAATTATAGATTTGAGACAAAATAAATTATTTTGAATCTTTCATCAATTTTTAAATTTCGGAGTAATTTTTTATTTTGATGAAAAATTATCTCAAATTCTATAATAAGAGTATAAAATCTCGAAACCCAATTCAAATTCTTGAACTTTTTTGACATAACCAGTGAAAGGCTTAAAACAAGCAACACTTGAATCAGTTGCCAAAGCTGAGATTTTATCAAAGATGGCAAAATAACGGTAAAAGTGAAGTGGCAGTTGCATGTACTTTGACTGTCATTTTATTTGAGAGAGATCTTTTTTTTTTTTTGAGAAGATTTGAGAGAGATCTAAGAGACTTGTGTTTGCTTGGCTTACACATGCGTACATCTCACCGTTATCCAATCGAAATAAGAGGGCGTCAGAATCATATCAGCACCTAAAAGAGAAAACATTTCATCTCATTAAAGTTTATGTTAGTTTTTATTAGGTGTATTAGAAATTAAGAAATAATAAATGAATATAAAAAAAATTATTAAGATGTAATTGTACGGGATCAATTTAGGTCAATGACCTAATTGTCCTTCACTTCAAGCCTATATATTAGACAAAACCCAAATAACAGTGGGGCAGCCAAGAATTGGGCAAAGGATCCAAACGTCTTTTCATCTCAGACCCATATTTTAGATTAAGTCTACACAGATCTCCAAACCGAAAAAATATATTTTCATAATTAATTACCCTCCTCGTAATTAACTGTTTTAGTACCGATAGTTGAACATCTAACATATTAGTGGGACCCACCGTCATAAATATAACACTTAGTTTTACTAGAAAGCTATTCTTTAGTCTATAAAATAATACAGAACTCAGAGGTAAATTCATTCAAGTCTTGACACTCATATTAGAGCTCTAAAAACATATCATCCTTTAAAACACTTGCCTACCGCCCTCACGGTAGTATACAGAGGTCAAGGTAACATCAAACCTTATTCTTCCCTTATTTACTGTTCATCTTCATCACTGATTTGAGCGTCGGAGTGCCTACGGCAACCACCACACCAGTGAATAGAAACTCATAACTTACTTTACCTTTATTTTGCAGGATCGCTAGTATCTCATCATACAAATCTCGATTGTGGACCGAAGACGAAATCCAATGTCTACAGTAATATTTTATTATTATATTTTATAAAATTTTATTTTATATAAAATATTATATTTTAGTACAAGAAATATTAAATACAATATTTTATTACGGTAATAAATATATTTTTTTTTGTAAAAATATAATAGTAAAATGTGATTATTTTTTTGATAAAGATATAGACTTGTAGTAATAAGTAAAGATTATAAATATATAATAATAAATGGTTACATCCACATAATTTTTTCAATTTTTAAAGTAAAATGATAATAACCCTTATTTGAAAAACATCTGGATCCTTGACATTTGTATCACATATGTCCTTGATGATTTCTGAAATACATTATAGTGTGAAGTTGCAAATACTGCAACTAGTTGGGTTATTTTATAACTTTTAGAGAATATGGCACCTAACTACCATTCAAATTAATGTAAGACATTTTGGTTCCTACAAATTCAGAGATGTCAACTTTAGTCCCTCTTATTAATAAATTAAGTTAAATTTAATTTTTAACTAATTTTAACCTACAAAAATACTATATTGTCTTTAGAAAAAAAAAAAAAAAGCGATCATTAAAAAAAACTTAAACTTAAGAAACAAATTAAATAAATATTTTTAATAACATAAATATACATATATAATACAACCAATTAAGAAATATTGTAGTTTTTAATTTATAAACAAAATACTTTTGAATTAATTTTTTTTATAATTAATTATTTTTAATTGTTAATAACTGTTATATTTTAATATTAACTATTTTTTATTAATGAAAACAAAACATCAAATTTAATTAGTAATATTTAAATGAAAATTTTGAACTTAAAAAAAATATTTTTCTATTTAAAAGATCAAAAACTAACTAACAAATTTTATGTGTATGAAAATATAGATTAAGAATATCTATTTATAAATTTCCTTTATAACTACATTATTTTGAAAACCTAAAATAATATTTTGTTTTTTCTAGTATTAGAGTCTTATTCTGAAGTTAATATCAGTCAAAGGTTAAACCTAACGGATTTATTAATAGTAGAGATTAAAGTCGATATTTTTGAATTTACAGACATTAAAATATCATTATATCAATTTGAAGCGTAATTGGGTATCATTATCCCTAATTTTTATTAGGGACAATGGATCTATATGATATTAAAGGAGAAATCATGTTTTCATTTGAAAAATATTAAAAACTTCGAATTCAAATGTTGTGTAATGGGTCTATTAAAAAGTTGATGCCTATG
The DNA here is from genome assembly GCA_019454045.1 of Zanthoxylum bungeanum. Classification (NCBI taxonomy): domain Eukaryota; kingdom Viridiplantae; phylum Streptophyta; class Magnoliopsida; order Sapindales; family Rutaceae; genus Zanthoxylum; species Zanthoxylum bungeanum. Next base: position 35,375 of record SKCR01046351.1, read on the forward strand.
AATGTCATTTTTATTTCAAGCGATATTATAACTAATTTTGTATGCTCTTTATTCTTTTACAAGTTGTAAAATGTGAAATTTAATTATCCATTGAATCTGAACCTTCAACTTCTTTATATAAACTTTCAAATTCATTATTTCACTGCCTATGATGTCAGCTCATGTCACATTGGCATCATTGTCATTGCAACTCTCCTCAACTACCTTTAAATGCGCCAATCAGAATAGCTCATTTTACTATCACCGTACAGGCCTATGACGGCTCTGCTCTGCTACTTCCATGCCACTGCACTGCCCTATGGTGGCTGGCAGAGGCTACATCCAATGAGAACTGTTTTTTTTCCCATAATCATTATTAGTCTTCTAGAAGCATATCATTTCAAGTAGGGCATCTGTCACATGACTTCAACATAGGTTGACCTAAGATCCCATCTTCAATCATTGGGTCGGCATGCCGAGGTAGATGATACTTGTAAAAACTCCCCATGACTTCTTCAACCAGGTCGGGTTGCTAAGCATGAATCCCTTCGGGTCGGCTTCTACAAATACTCAAATACTGCCAAATCCAGCATTTCTTCTTTAGGTCGGGTCGATATCCAAACTTGCTTAGTCACTAGCAGGTTCTGCCCTCGGGAGAAATCCTCCATATAATAGGTTCGAGTCCCTCTGTCCAACTTTAGCCTCTCTGAGCCCTTAACCCTTTATTATCCTCTCTTGGCCAAATACAAACCCCATTTTACCCATCCTCGGTATTTGAACTACCTCGGGGTGAAAAACCACCAGCAACACCTGTCTTATAGTTCTCGGTATCAACGAGTTGATGCGTTAATGTCGGGAACTTTATAAAATATAGTGGTACAGACTGGGTCAATGTCCTCGGATTTTGGCTTCTTACAAATACTCTCACTGCCATACTCCTCGGGTCAATTTGTTGTGTATATCGCCAAAGATTCCCTTTTCATAATGATTGTCTTTCTTTCACCGCCAACTAAAAAGTTCTCTAAGAGTTTCTGAATCATCCCTAAGAAGATGTGAAGGCATAATGGTCTTCCTTAAATACCCATCAAATCCACTTATGCTTCATCTCCCCAAGATGTCAAATGTCGCGCATCTGTGACTTGCGCGCCCAAACTCATATGGCTGAGATCTATCATGTATGTGCTTTCATCCAGTCTTTCATTTGAATTCAATGACTGTGATTGAAACGACACATGTCATCAATCCATTATTCTTGTTTCAATCAAAAAACCAAGATTGATCTGAGCAGCCTATTTAAAGGCTGATACTACTCCTCTTTCAACCTTTACAACTTCAATTTCTCTAAGTAATTTCTCTAATTCTTCGAGCAAACTCTGCAACTTCAAGCCATTCTCAACAAATTCATCATCATCCCATCGATCACCAAATACAAGTTTTTT